>JACEFZ010001061.1:142500-307500 GCA_014155875.1 Cepaea nemoralis | reverse complement strand
TTCCTCTTGTACAGCGAGAATGTGCCCGTTTATGGATTCGTGCACCGAGGTTCCTTTCCATGGACTCTGCTATTCTTTCTGTCCATCGTTTACGTGGTCGGCCTCTTCTTCTGCTTCCATTCGGTCTGTACATCATTGCTTGTTGTGGTATACTGTTAGTTGGTAACCTAGTTACATGGCAAACAATTTGACTAGCTGCCTTCTAATAATCTAGCGCTGCAATAACCCAACTGTAGTCCTGATTTCTGCATTTCTGATTTTCTTTCTTCTTGATACATTGACTATTCTTCTCGGGAAATCTTCCTAGTTTTTCCGCTAGCTGGACATGCTGGCCTCAAATGGAACACATTTAGCACGTGTGAAGAATGGGACAGTAGCGCAGTAGCTAGTTACCTCGCCTGCCGGTCTTGTGGTCATATTATCGAATCCCCTCGAGGCAGATTTTGTTTCGAAGTTGTCCTCAGGTCCACCTAACAGAATATTTTTTTTTTCGCATATCATTCACAGGACATCGCTGTCAACACCAGCATTTTACCGCTGTTTTTGATTTCTTGGCAAGATTACGCTGAGCAGTTTGCCATTGCGTTCTGAGCGGCCGGCGCACTTATCCCGTAAGTCACCATCGCGGCGAGAACCGCTACCAATTCTCGCGCGTTGCGAGACCCTACGTGGATAAACGGGATTACGAAGAAAGTCGTGTAACACCTTGGCCAGAGAGACCGGCTTAGCCAAATCTGGGCAATAGAAAACGTCCTGGGAAGTATAGTCGATTTGTGTGATACTGACCTCATCACCCATAGAACGCCAATTCGACGCTACAGATACAAGCTTACAACTTATATCCACTACACATCAAGGCGTGCAGAAGAGTTCTTTTTATGATGTGACTTGTTTTACATGAAGAATAAGTGTAACACCGACAGCTGCTTGGTAAGTGACACTGTGTGGAGGATCTACGACTGCTGAACGTCTGGTATGAATATGTCGCACATTCCCACATGTTCACATAGTTTTCTCACATCTGCGCCCGTTATTGATTATGTTTATGAGGATTTATTTTCTCTGCTTTGATCTTAGTATTTTTTTGTTTTCTCGTTTGCGTGTTGTTGATTTTTGGTTTCTGTTTTTCTTGTTTTTGTCTCATAACGAATGTTCTCTTTCTGTGTCATTCTTCATAAATCTGTGTTTCTGTTTGTGTATCTTTTTGTGTTTATTTCTTTGCATTGTTATTATTATTTTCCGTCTTTTCTACTGCGCATTGTTATTTCCATTTCCTTTCTTTCCTACTGTTCTTCTTAGTCTTTTCGGATATTTCTTTCTGTAAGTTTGCTCCTTCCTTGATTTGAATATTTCTATTTTATTTTATTTTTTTGTTTTTTTTTTTTGGGGGGGGGGGGGGGGGGGGGGGGGGAGTGTATTTCGTTATCTATTTACCTATCAATCTAACTAATTATGTGTCTGTCTGTCTGTCTGTCTGTCTGTCTGTCTGTCAGCTTATCAGTCTGATTGCCTATCCGTCTGTCTTTCTCTCTACTTTCCTTCCTGACTGCCTCTCCCTCTCTCTCTCCCTCCATCCATCTGTGTATATATCTATCTATGTCTATCTGTGTCTGTTGTTTGTCTGTCCATTACTGTCTCTCGTCTAGTGGTCTCTCTGTCTATCTATCTCTGTCCGTTGTCTGGTGATCGGTCTATCTGTCTGCTAGCCCATCTATCTATCTATTTGCTTGTCAGCTTGCCTGTCTGTCCCAACCTAAGCCTCTCATAATGAACACCAGTTATAATTTAGATTCTGAAAACTGTCAGCTACTCTAAGGTGCAGATCTTGGTTAGCTTTTAGACCCGTTGACCGTGAGTTCATACCACTCTAGCTGTGTGCTGTTTACCCAGATTTCGCGCAACGTCTCTCATATGCAGAGCTGACAGAGAAACTTAATTCTGTAGCGTTTAGTGTTTCGGTTACTCTTGGGCTGGCGTTAGTGAGTGCAAAATTCAGTTGCGTGTATTTTACAGGACATTATAACCAACCCCAGCATTTATTGTTTTTCTGTGATTTACTAAGCAATGTTAGTTCAGTACTTTGCTATTGGATTCTGGAAGGACAACACCTCATACCATCGAAATCAACGCAAGCAGTCTGCTTTCAAATGGCGGGCGGCTGAATTCGAACCCTTATCTCGGTATGAAGGAGAACTGCCAAACTGCGATTCTCATTATCCCTTCAGCCACATCTTAGTAGCTTTTATTAGCTTAACTAACCCCAAAGTTTGCAGCTGATAAAGCTAGCTAGCCATGTAAAGGGGATAATTGGGAACATCAAGTTAGCCAAGAAAACGGGAACAATGATGTGCATCAAGTTAGCCAAGTAAAGGGAACAATAGGGTACATCATATTATCCACGTATATCAGACAATAGGGTACAATAAGTTAGTCAAGAAAAGGAGCCAATAGAGTGCATCAAGTTAGACAAGTAAAGGGAACAATAGGGTACATCATATTATCCACGTCAATCAGACAATAGGGTACATTAAGTTAGTCAAGAAAAGGGGACAATAGAGTGCATCAAGTTAACCATGTAAAGGAGACAGTAGAATGCATCAAGTTAGCAAAGTACAGGGGACAATAGAGTAAATCAAGTTAGCCAAGTAGAACGAAAAACTGGGCCCAGCTAGGTATCTAATTAGTGAGTGTAATGTTATGTTGAATACAGTGTAATATGTTGGACATCCTGCCACAGGCCATCCTCCCTGACTGCACGGTATTGTGTTCGTTCTCACACCGATCACTTGAACTTAAATCTTGACTTCTCGTCTTTGACTTCGGGACTTAAATTACAATCACTTCTAAAGACGGAGAAGGGTTAGCCTTATGGCGAGGGACAATGGTAAAGGGGAAGGCTACCCCCCCCCTCCCCCCCTCCCCCCTAAAAAAAAAGAAACTCGCAAAAATCAGTCCAGTGTACTCTCTAGTACCAAATATAAGTAGTAGTAGGAACACGTGTGCACTTCGCTTGAATTCAAATGGAGGCCATGACACACACACACACACACACACACACACACACACACAACACACAAACACACACACATGGGGTCTTCAAATTGAAAGCGTAAATGTGTGATAGAAATTACAATACCCATGCCATTGTCTGGTAATCTGTCAATATTGTTGTTACAGGTTGAGTTGCGCTAAGAACCGATATCACTACCGCAGGACATTCCCAAACGCTATCCGTCCCCCTCGTTCAACAGCCAGTTAAGAGTCACACTGCTAATCGTTCCCACTGCTAACTGATTTAAAGTTCTCCTGGTCTTCCCTCTCAGTTTTGAAATTCTTCTAGTACCCCTGTCGATCCTCCGCAATCGCATTTTTTCCACATGCGGGTTATCAATCTGTTTTCCCCACCTTCTCCACCTGGTCCCACAGCCGCACAACCACCTCTTCCTAGTCCATGGGTTGTTGTTAAGAGTGTCAAGAGTGCTAAGCACGTCACATCACGGTGCCGCCGACGAACACTGATGTCACAATGACAGTTTAAAGATGGCCACCCTACTTTTGACATTCACTAAAGAGCGTTCTGTTATCCGTGTGTGTGTGTGTGTGTGTGTGTGTGTGTGTGTGCGCGCGCGCGCTCGCGCGTGTGTGTGTATACATATACTGCAAATATATATAAATATATATTGCAAATAAATGGCAGCTGGAAAGATTTCTTCCATAGCGACAGAAAGAAGAACTATCTGTATTTTGCCAACTTACAAAACGTCAGACACGCAGACAGACGAAGAGAAAAGCAGAAAGATGGCAGGTAGAAAGGGATTGTCATAGATGAGTGCATGCTCTTATTTCTCCCGGGGTAATACACACGTAATTTAACACATTGCTTGGAATATAATAGTACATAAGCGTCACAGAAATGTGGTGGGGTGCGTGTGTGCTTACGCGGGTTTCTGGTGACATCGTTAGAGGGGATGGCAGCTAAATAGCTCTCTTTATAATACGAGTATATATGAGTGTGTGTGTATTACTTTAGTGTTTCACAGAAATATCAATTTATATCCCCTGTATGTTGATGAAATATCATAAGAAATAATGTTGGGAGTATTGACTGACACTTATAAAAGTATACGAAAGAAACCGAGATTGGATATCACAATATACAATGTAACAATTCACAACTATAGTAGACATATGGAATTCGAACCTGCCACTTCGAAATGACGACAGTGCTTCGTTTAAGGAGGAAGTGTACTTTGATGCTCGTCCAACTAAACAATCCAGCAGATATGAATTTGTCTGTTTGCTTAGTTATAGAGATTGGAACACGATAAATTGTCTGTATTCTTGGTTATATTGACTAGAACACGAACAATTGCCTGTATACTTATTTCTAGAGATTAGATACAGAACATTATTTGTATACTCAGTTTTAGAAAATAGAATACGAAAATCTTTCTGTAAGAATAGTTATAGAGATTATAACACACAAAATTGTCTGTATGCCTAGTTATAGAGATTATAACACGAATAATTGTCTGTATAGACCACGAAGATGTATCCGTATGCTAAGTTATAGAGATTAAAATACAAAACGTTTCTGTGTACATGATATAGAGATTAGAACATGAGTCGGCAAGATAAAATTAATCTTTTCCCACAAGGGAAAAAAATTCACAACAGCTTTTTCGAAAAAAAAAAAACACAAAAAACAATGAGATTTGGAATGATTTATACAGCCTAATATGAAAATTGATGTCTGTACAAGAAGAAATGACACATGATGAACTGGCAGTACAAGCTAGAGATATCTTGATAACTGCAGCCAAAGATTTAATTCCGACCAAGAAAGAGCAACTTAAGCCATGGATTACATCAGACACGTTAGAATTAATAAAACAACGAAGGGACTTGAAACAGAAAGGAGGTGAATCCGATAACAGCAGGATGAAGTATAAATCTTTAACTCGAGAAATAAGAATGAACACAAGAAAGGACAAAAATCAATATATACAAGATTGCTGTACCAGAATAGAGCAATATCATAAGACTGGAAGAGATTATGAAATGTTCAAAGAAATGAAGTTATTGACAAGAAATTTTCAACCTCAATTGAATGTTATCTGTGACAAGATATGAAATTAACCATTGGCACCTTGCCGTCTTGACAGACGATAGTTTGTGCTCTAAAAAGGCATAATAACTTTTAACTATGGCGGTAGCGAGTGTGACTGATAAGGCCAATTTGCGCTGTAAATGTCCGTTCACAGTGGGTGCATGTGAACACGTGGTCATTTCCACCATCATGCACCATCTTACGTCTCAAACGCTTGGTGTGTGACTTTTCTGCAATCATTTTCTCCTTTGTCTTTATTCCATTTCTGATATTTGCCCTCCATGCAACACGTTCAGCGGCGACTTGCTCCCAATGTGCATTATCAATGCCTGCATCAATCATGTCCCGCTTACACACATCTTTGTATCGTAGTAGAGGCCGACCCTGAGATCTCTTACCCATCTGTAATTCACCAAAAAAGATATCCTTTGGTATTCTACCATCATCCATCCTCCTAAGATGTCCTATCCATCTAAGTCTACGAAGACTGAGCATGGAATAAACTGTCACACAACCTGATCTTTCCAATACTTCAGTATTTGTGATTTTGTCTTGCCACTTAATACCAAGAATTCTTCGCAGACACCGCATATGAAAGCTGTTTAAATTGTTCTCTTGGTGTGAGTAAGTTGTCCAGGTTTCACTGCCATAGAGAAGAGTACTAAGGACACAGGCTTGATAGACAAGGACTTTTGTTTTGGCAGTAAGCTTCCTGTTCTCCCAGACTCTTTTTCTTAACCTGTTCATTGTTGTTGCTGCCTTACCAATCCGGATGTTGATTTCCTGATCTAGGGATAATTTGCTATTTACCACTGATCCTAGATATGTAAAATGGTCCACTATCTCTAGTTCGGCGTCGTCAAGATATGAAATACCTTAACAGAATCTAAACAAATTCTAGAAAGATGGCAGGAGTACTGCAGTGGAATGTATTATGATATGAGTGACAGTGAGGATATGAATGAGATACATGAGCCAATGGCAGCAGAGACAGAACCTGAACACTCATTAGATGAAATTGCTTGGGCTATAAAGAACCTGAAGAATGTTAAATCACCTGGATGTGATGAGATACCAGCTGAACTAATTAAAGCGGGAGGAGAAGAAAGCATACACATATATCATGCATTATGTACAAAGATTTGGAAATATGGTATATGGCCAAAAGATTGGAAGAGAACTATCTTCATTCCCATACCAAAAAAGGGCAACCTGAAATTATGCACCAACTATAGAACTGTTGCCCTGATCAGTCATGTAAGTAAAATTCTACTAAAAGTCATAATGGGAAGACTTCGTAAGAAAATGGAAGAAGAGATTAACGTAGTTCAAGCTGGATTTAGACAAGGAAGAGGAACAAGAGATCACATATTCAACATGTGTTTAATAATAGAGAAGTGCAGAGAATTTAATGTAAACTTATTCTCATGTTTTGTTGATTATTTAAAAGCATTTGACTGTATACAACATCAGAAACTTTGGGAAATCATGAGGAATATGGACTTTCCATCACATGTAGTACAACTAATAAAAATGCTCTATCTAGACCAACAAGCAGCAGTTAGAATAGATGGCGAGGCATCAGATTGGTTTGACATCAAGCAAGGAGTCCGTCAGGGCTGCGTGCTGTCACCCTATTTGTTTAACCTGTACGCCGAAAATATAATGAGAAATGTAAGAGATGATAAAAAGAAGAGATGTAAGAGATGAAAAAAAAAAAAAAAATATGCCTGGGAAGAGAGGAAGAGGAAGGCCAAAGAGAAGATGGGTGCAGGATGTGGCGGATGATCTCCAGATGGGTGTATCAGACGCGGGACATCTTGCTTATGATCGAGAGGTTTTCCGGAAGGTTGTTATGGAAGCGAGGTTCTGCAAAGGACATGCTACTGAATGAATGAATGAATATGAAAATAAAAATCGTAGTATAAGGCAGCTTTAAAAACACAGTTACGGAAAACAAAGACCGTTACGGCGGTAAGTCTTCATCAGCATACAAACACAAGACAAGCCAACATGTAACCACGGCGAAGACACTAAAGATAACTCACTGTATGTAGTCTGTACTGTATTATGCGTGTAATACATGGACAATAAGTAGACAAACCGAGAAACATCTGATGGCAGCAGAAATGTGTGTTCTAGGCATTCATTTATTCATTCATTCAGTAGCATTTCCTTTACAGAACCTCACTCCCATAACAAACTTCCTGAAAACTTCTAGGTCGTGAATAAGATGTCCCGCGTCCGATACACCCATCCGGAGATCATCTGCCACCCATCTTTTCTTTGACCTTTCTCTTCCCCTCTTTCCGGGCATATACCCCTCCATTATCGTTCTCTCCAAACTTTCATGACGTTTCAAGTGACAGAAATATTTCAATTTTCTTTGCTGTCTGGTCTTCAGCGGCCAACCTTCTTCAATATTCAGATCTTGTCATATGGATGCATTTGTTCTGTTCTGAATCCAAGATATTCTTAGAACCCATCTGTAAAATTTATATTCAATGGCATTTATGCGCTGTTCAGCTTGTTTAGTAAGTGTCCAACTCTCACATGCGTATGTTGCAATGGGAAAGATGCATGCTCTTAAAAATGTAATTTCTGTATATCTTTCTGACCCACGCCACAATTTATTCAGTTGTTTTAGTTTTTGAAGAGCAATAGATATTCGTCTTTTAATTTCTTTCATTGTGTAACCATTGTTGGTAATTAATGACCCAAGATATTCAAAATGTTCCACCACCTCCAATGTTTTGTTCCACCACCTCCAATGTTTTCTTATTAAAATATATTTCTTTCTCCATAATATGTTTTATCTGTATGTATTATCTTTGTTTTTGCTATGTTAAGATATAAGTTGTGATTTTCTCTATTTTTCTGGGTTGAGGTTATCAGGTTTTCTATACCATTCTGTGATGTGTATAGTTCAGAGTATAATATAAAATAAATATCAAAGGCGGAAAGAAAGGTACACAAGGCAGTCTTTCATCCCAATCCGCCCAGCTGAGGATCGAACGCCTGACCACAGGTTCGGCAGTCGAGTGTTTAACTACTACGCTCCCGCTGCTCCCAGACAACCACTATCACCAGCTAAGTGTGGGCGGTATATTAAATCAGACCGCTCGCCAGGCGGTCGGGTACTGAGTGTCGGGAGTACTCACCAGAACGTGAGCACGCAAGACTCCATGCAACCAGGCCGTGAGCTGGTTGTTTGTCCCCGCGCCCCTCCCTGCCTCCGGTTACATTGTCAGTTATATGCTCGTAGTTTACGCCTGATGAATTGTTAACCGATTCACTGCCAAACAAACAGTGGTTTCGACTTAACAAAAATGGATGGTGGAAAGTGGGAAGTTGGCTTGTGCCACAGTTATGACTTAAAGGTTGGTAATATATTAGCAAGTAGGTTGTATTGTATATTAAATTAAAGGGAGTTGTATAAGAAAAATTACTGTATATAAGCCCATGGCGGATACGAAGAGTCGCGTAAGACATTTAATCATCCCATGGCACTTAATGAGTTTAAAACTTACAGGTATTGTTCGAATGTTTTTCCCCCCCGCATATCCTTTACAGGACATCGCTGTCAGCAGCAGCATATTTCAGCTGTCTGTTGATTTCTTGGCAAGATTACGCTCAGTAGTTTTAAATTACCGTGGCGATAATAGAAGTTCCACATTCAAACAATACTTGTGGCGTTGTGATTTAATTGTTTCAGCTTAAGCATTATTCACTTATCCGCTTATGAATTGGTGTTAAAAGAATGTTTTCCAATACCTGGTTAACATTTGTGTGCCATGCGATGCAGGAAATCTTGTTCCGTCACAATCTTTTAGTTTTGTGTGTTCTGATGTGTTTGATTGCTGATCGTCGTTTGTGGTACTCTGACATCCATTCAATATTCAGATTTTGTAGTATGGATGCATTTGTTCTTTTCTGTATCCAAGATATTCTTAGTACCCGACTATAACATTTATATTCAAAGGCATATATGCTCTGTTCAGCTTGTTTAAGAAGTGTCCAGGTCTCACGGGCGTATGTTGCAATGTGAAAGATGCATGCTCTTAAAAATCGAATTTTTGTAATTCTGTCTGTCCCCTCAACAAATTATTCTGTTGTTTTAGTTTCTGACGAGCAACAGATTTTCGTCTTTTAATTGCTTTCATTGTCATTGTTGGCCCAAGATATTGGAAATTTTCCACCACCTCCAATTTTTCCTCATTAACATATATTTCTTTCTCCATAGTAGTTTTATCTATATGCATCATCTTTGTTTTCGCTATATTAAGTTATAAGCTGTGATTATCACTTTGACCTCCAGTCTAACATATTATACCTCTTCTGATTTAAAAGAAAATTCCCGTAGCAGGAATATGTTATGTTTCTGTGATTTATTAGAACCTTGACATGTTGTAGACCTGACTGCGTGAAGGAAGGCATATTTGTGGTCAGCGTTTCCCCTCCTGTTGCCCAGAGTTCGAGCCCTAGTCTGACTGCTCTCATGCTATTATCAGTGCAATTACGTTACTATTAATCAACGCGACCGCTCTATTAATGTGTGTATTTAATAAACTCCATCTTCTTGGTTCTCCAAACCTTCTTCTTGTGTAGCACTCAGGCCTCCTTGGTCACCGTTTTGCATCTCATCCCATCTTGTTCCTCTTGTAATGTGCGTGTCAAGGTGAAGCATAAACACCGGGAGAGTGCCCGTTTATGGACTTCTTGTATGGAAATTCCCATGGATTATGGTATTCCCTCTGTCCCTCGCTTACATGGTTGGCCTCTGCTTCTGGTTTCATGTGGTCATACATCATTGTTTGTTGTGTTATTGTGTCATTTGATAGCCTAGTTACGTGGCCGAACCATTTCGCCTGCTGTGTTCTAATGAAATCTGACACTGCTTTTACAACCCCCACCCCCAACCCTTTTCCTCCCTCACCCTACTTTAGTCCTGATTTCATCATTTCTGATTTCCTCTCTTCTTGATACATTGATTACTCTCCTCAAGAATCTCATCTCCCCCATGTTAATGTCTCCAATAAAAGCGGTATTAGTTTCTGAGTTTGACGTTCTTGCACAGTTTAGTTTTATATGGCATGTAGTTGATTGATAGCATATGTTCTTACCATCATTCTTGTAAGTTGAGCAGGCCTGTTTAACGTAGCTGGCTGTTATAGGATTTTTCTATAAACACACACACACTCACAGGAGCGCGCGTGCTCACACACCGCCACGCGCACACATATATCCAACGAAAGTATCTTAAATGTGTCAAATATATTTTGTTGTTGTTGTTGTTGTTGTTGTTGTTGTTGTTGTTGTTGCGTTGGCTCAGTTTAAACCCTAGCGTAGTCCATACATATGCTGCTGCTTCTAGTGCAGTGGGCTGATTTTGTTTATTGTGGATTAGCTTTGCCTATTACCAGTGTCCATCAGGTGAACCCACTCTGACTTATGAGATATTTGTAATTTACGTTCGTAAGTCAAGGACGAGAAGTCAACATTTTAGTGCAACTGACCAGTGTAGGGTTTGAACCCGCTACCTCGACATCAATACACTGGAAGATTACGAGCGAGCGCTCTTATCTATTTGACCACCTGATCTCAGTGTAATATACGAGGGCGTGTCAATACATAAGTCACACAGTTCTGTGGGATGACAGGTAAATGTAGTTGGTGTTTTCTACAGGTGTCATTAGGTGACAGCAACATCGAACTTTATATTCCCGTTCGTCAGGTGGCGCTATTTGCCTCATGCGCGTGCGCAGCGCATAAACCAAAATGGCGACTGTACTTACGGAGTGTACAACCAAAGAGCAACATGCTGCTGTGCGTTTTTTTTTTCTTGGGGGGGGGGGGGGGGGGGCGCAAAAGGACTGCCTGCAAATGACATTCATAAGGAAATTCTTCCTGTTTATGCTGACTACCAGCCCGAATCAAAGCATGCTTCAATGCAATGGAAACATCATTCTTCGCTTTGTGTCCAAACATTCAAGGTTACACCATCAGCAGGGAAGGTTATGCTGACGGTGTTCTGGGATTGTCAAGGAGTGCTTTTAACCAATTTCAAGAAGAAAGGTGACAATGTGAATTCTGAATCGTACTGTGAAGTTCTATCGATGCTTCATGATGCAATTTGAAGAAAACGTCCAGGACTGCTGACTAGAGGAGTGTTGCTGCTTCATGACAATGCCAGACCACATACGGCTCGATTAACTCAGGAGAAAATTAACCAGCTAAGGTGGGAAGTTCTGGAACATCCACCTTACAGCCCCGACTTAGCCCCAGGCGATTTCCACCTTTTTGGTCCACTGAAAACCCACCTTGGTGGGAGACATTTCGCAAATGACGCCGAAGTTGGATGTGAAGTTCTATGCAGCCGGTTTGGGAGGACTGATGATTCGATGGGATAAGTGCATCAATGTTGGTGGAAATTATGTTGAGAAATAAAGGGACAATGTATGGATAAAAATAAACGGGTTTAAGGTGTTATCATATTTAGTTATTTGTCTACAGTCATTTGTGACTTTCTTATTGACTTCCCCTCATAGATGACATTTTATTCTATTATGTCGTGTTCGCAATCTAAAACCTCATGCCTGGTCTTGCCATCGAATTTGATAAGCATCATTGTTCCTAATGCCATGGTGATCTTTTGTCCATTTTGTCCATTTAAAAGCCTTTATAAAGTTATATGTCTTATTCATGACAGATTAACAACCATGTATCAATAACTAGTAGGAAAGTACTTTATAACACAATCTTCCTACCAGCTCTATGTTACCAATGCCAAACCTGGACAATGACAGAAAAAAGAGAAAAGAAAAATCACAATAACAGAAATGAGATTCCTGAGAAGAATACTCTATGTATCAAGAAAAGACACGATCAGAAATGAAGAAATCAGGACTAAAGTGGGGGTTATAGCTGTGCTAGATATTATTAGAAAGCAGCAAGTCAAATGGTTTGGTCATGCAAGTAGGTTACCAACTAACAGTATACCACAACAAGCAATTATGTACAGACCAGATGGAAACGATGGACGCAGGGAATAACAGAGTCCATGGGAATATCGATACATGAAGCCCATAAGCGGGCACTCTCCTGCTGTTTATACTTCACCTCGACACCGCAAGGTACAAGAGGAATAAGGTGAGATGAGATATGACAGATTCTCTTTCATAAGTTGTGCCTACGTCATCTGTTGTAGACATCCATTTATCTTTTCCGTCAATCGATGTGCTTCTTCGTTGCGCGGTATATTGCAAGGGGCTGGTGTTCACCCACTGGGTCGGTCGTGAATTTGTCGTCAAGTTTGGTCAAGTTTTCATTTAATCCTCTAGTTCGAATATTGTGCAGCACGATTTTTATCGACAGCATATCTGTAAAATAAAAAATTAAAAAAACCACTGTTTTTTAAAAATTGGTTCTCATCAGCATCATGTGCCCTGCCACACACGTAAGCGTTCATGTCTGTTGCCAGATCTCGGTTATCGGTCTTGAGGATCATACAGCGACAGTTCCCTCGGTCTGACTCTGTCTCTTCTCCCTTTGGTGTTTCCCGTCGTCACGATGTTCTCCAATACTTCTCTTCTCATTATATGACCAAATAACACTGTCTCTGTATTATAAGAATGTAAAATGTTGTACTTGTCATGATGCGACCAAATAACACTGTCTCTGTATTATAGGAATGTAAAATGTTGTACTTGTCATGATGTGACCAAATAACACTGTCTGTATTACAGGAAACTAAACTGTACTTTTCACATCAATATTGGATGATACTGTTAGAAAGATTAGATCGGAACAATATTGTACACAGTGGTAGTCTGTTCAACTCATACTGCCGGTCAGCACTGCCTATAATACCTTGCGGCGTAAGACAGGGAGATCTTGAGCGTGAGGATTTAAGACCAACTGGCTAGTGCAGTCGCCGCGAACTGTAGTTATTATTTTAGTGTTTCCCGGCTGTAGGTAATTGTGCATGCTGAAGAGTTTAAACATGATTTAAATCTGAGTTGCTTGTACATTCTTCCATTGACATTATAGTGTCTCAGTTTCTCCGTCAGACCTTCTTTCCAGACTTTGTCATAGGCTCACTTTACATCTATCCATGCCGAGGAGTCGTTATATTCAACCGGGTCTGGGAGCTGCTCTATCGACGGGTTTATTCATGTACTTAAATATACAAATCTAAATTCCCCCTTTCTACTTCTTGGGGATACCAAGAGCAGCTACTTTTACCTAACTTTGGGCCGAATGTAAGACGGGCCCTTTTAAAATAAAGTTGAATTGAATTAAATTGAAATTGAATTGAATTAACTAACTATCACTAGCAGGGCTGTGCCTTGTTATGATACAGAGAGGCGTCCGCATCAGATGGCACTGTAAGAGTGCTTCATAAGAGGGGAGGGGCGGCATTTTAAAATAAAATAAAATGTAAGGGGCGGCATTTCGAAGACTTGCATCATACTGAGAAAATCTACCCCACGGTCCTGATTATTAGTATCGTTCCTACTCTTCTTCTGTGTCGTCGACGTCACCCTCTTCTTCGAATGCCTTTCTAATTGCCACCTCCAATAACCCCCCCCCCCCCCCCCCCACACACACACACACGACTATCACTGTGTCCTACTATGTATCCATTAATGTGACGATATCTTTAAGTTCCGTGCCTCAGCACTGTCACAAGTCATGTACCTCTTGGGTACTCTATCTCTTCTCCACTGTAATACTATCGGCTGGTAACAACAATCCAGTTGTAATGTTCCCATGCCGTGTCCATGGTTGATTGATTGACTGTGGGTGAGGTATCCCCGTCTCGCTCAGACAGCACAAAGGCAGACTGTTTAACTGGGAACCTGATAGGGCAGAGACTAGATCTTATTTGAAGCGGATGGGGGGATTTCACATCCCCATCAGCCTCTGAAAGGTGAGACAAAAACTTGCGTCCAGGTCGGTCAATTCACTTAATTCTCCTGTCAGCGGAAAGTCATGCAGGGCTCCCAGGACTCACCAAAGCGAATATGGCCAGTTTCTTTTTGTTCTTTTCTGTAAGAACTCGGTCCACCCAGGGGCGTCACTAGGAGGGTGCGGGGGGTGCGGGCCGCACCGGGTGACACCATCAAGGGGTGACACCAAAATAAAAAAATTGCAAATTTGACAAAGCAGACATAGCAAAATAACAAAAATTTAACTTTGTCCGAGTTTGTCGAAGTTCTTTATGTTTTACCTGAAGTATTGA
Source organism: Cepaea nemoralis (assembly GCA_014155875.1). Lineage (NCBI taxonomy): Eukaryota > Metazoa > Mollusca > Gastropoda > Stylommatophora > Helicidae > Cepaea > Cepaea nemoralis. The sequence continues at coordinate 293,146 of JACEFZ010001061.1, read as the reverse complement.
AGTTATATTGTTCAATTTGTTTTCTTTCTTATGTCCTTGTTAACTTTTTGACTTATTTTACAAACATTACTATATGCGATTATATATGGTACAGGAACACTCTGAAGAAGACCATGGTGAAAGTCTAGAGGGGTGACACCAAGAGTTTACCGCACTGGGTGACACCAACCCCAGTGACGCCACTGGGTCCACCCCGGAAAGTACTAACTGACCTGTGGGACGTGCGAAGAAAAGGAATAACTTTGTTAAATTTTCGTCTATCCCAAGCAGTTTTAACATATTAGTACTTGTGACGAGGAGCAAGGGAACGAAAACGCGGCGTTATAATGGTTAGTGTGTTTACCCCCCACATGACTGGTCCAGGTTCAGTCCCCAGTAGAGGTTGGACAGTATTTGTGTAACAAGTATGGCATTACCCGGCTCCTTGGTAAACAGCTTAAGGACGCGATTCGTAAGCCCGCTTACCCGCGTTCGAAACACAGTTGCGACCGATTTGGCTGCAGACCGCGTTGCGCTGGGTTTTAACGAGTTGGTATGGCAACTGGTCGTTCAGAAAGCAATAGCAAACTACTGAACGTAAACTTGCCAAGACATCAACAACAGCAGTAAAATTGACAGTGATGTCCCGTAAAAAGGATATGAACAAAAATAAATATGGCATAGGGTCGACCCAGTCTCATGAACATGGGACAATTTTCTGAATGTTCTGAGAATTGTCTTGAAAAGGAAGGCGACAAGGTAGGGAACTTACACCTCACCTCACCTCACCTCATATATCGTGGGCTAGAAAACGTGCTGACCTTACACTTCTCTCTCCCCCCCCCCCCCCACCCCCCCCCCCCCCCCACCCTCCCCCAATAGCGGTATCTTCTTTGGCACTACAGAGATCTTGTTTTGGAACTCTGGGACATAAATGAGTTTAAGTATGACTGTGTTGGGATGAAGACGCCTACCTGGGACTGACGGGGTTGGTCGGCTGGAAATCCTCTTGAATGCTGCAAGTTTTAACTCTTAGGTCTATGCATTGACGTTCGGTTGGTGGGAACCACTAAACGTGTTTACCTCTATGGGAGTACGGTTCGTGTGGATACTTTTCTCCCGACCAGATCCATAAGTATCATCTCTAAAGGGGGCTGTTTCAGAGCTCTCATCACCTTCTCCAAGTCCAGGAAGCAACGGGGTGTGCAAGGTTGGTACTGGAACCTTACATCTTGGAAGAAGCATGGCAGGATGGGACTAGTCATTGCTCAGTACAGTACATACAGAGTGGTTCGAATTAGGCCTACTTTGAAATTCGTTTCCTCAACTTATATTATATATTTGACTGCCAACAGATTCCATTTAACACCTCTGTCATATCTGGGAGACTAAACACATAACTGGGAATTGGAGATTTGAACTTGGCAGTCGTCGTTGCTCTCCTGTCCCACACAGGAGGTCAGATGCAAGAGAATATAAACACTCGTTGGAAGGTCATAGCAAATAGGTCTTAACATCCATAGAAAACAGACAAAGAACTTGAAATTAAAGCAAGAAATGGTAACCCGATCTCCGTAGGTAAAACTTCACCTTAATAGGTGGAGTCATACACATACTTAGGTAGCAATGTGAACACAGTTCCGGGAATAGGTCAAGACAGTGAAATGTGAATAGAAAAGTAAGCGGGGCGTTCAAAACACTAGGGAATGTGCGGAAGTCATCATCATCATTATCATCATCATCATCATCATCATCATCATCATCATCATCATCATCATCATCAGCATCATCATCATCATCATCATCATCATCATCATCATAGCTGACATGCCGATAAGCGTAGGCGGTCGTATTTCGCCATCGTGGAAGTCAGTAGAAATTAAATGCAGTAGTAAACTTGACACTTTGAATATTTAAGTCTAACGCCAAATCAGTACTGCTGGATGGAATCAAAACAGAGAAGCACTAACACACTTACTAATAAACTACAAACTTTCATCAACCTGCAATAGTATGAGAGAATCGTTAATGAATAACTTATGGAGACAACGAAACACTTCCCATTGAATGAAGAGATGAGAAAAGGAGGGTGGTGCTGAAGAGGAAGGACACGAGTGAAATAAAATATGTCAGTAATATAAAGTCCTTTCTCTATTACCCACAGAGCAAAAGAAATAAGAAAGGTATAAAAACACGGAGAAGAGAATTCGAGACAGTGATGAATAATGTGTGCATGCAATGCAACGAGCTGCAGGAGATAGAACAGATAGGAGGGCTAGAGTTGATTGAAGACCTATGCTCCGCTGGGGATAGAAGACAGATGGAGAAATTGATTGTGAATCTCCTTGCAATCAATACATAGTCAGTATGAAATGCTAAAGTTATTTCCTGGGCGTTTCAAAGCCAACAATCCTCGAGGATTGTATCTGCACTAAGTGTGACCTATGGACATTTCCAGAGCTTTTGCCCATGCTATCATTCTGTCTCCCTGCTGAATCCTTTCACCTAAGTCGTAACCTCCAGTCACGCAGCTCTTCATTCCTTGAGTCACCTTTTGCATTGAAGTCCTCAAGTCGTTTCTACAGTTTTGCACTGGTCCAGTGCTATATATAAATTATTATAAAATGCATCTGCATCCTCTTTTGGGCTATCTGCTATCAGTTCATATGCCGAACGAACAAGCGAACGAACTTTATTTTCAAAGGGACACAAATTGGTCACGCAGGCCCGACTTGCATTGGCCCTTCCAATCACTCATCATTCGTACATCAGTTATCTATTGTGTGTGTTACATTCACATAGAAAAAAAAACATTGTCAAATGAAGGGCGTGAACATAAACAATGCATATTACCATGTTATGATACAAGCAAGTAGCCTGACACACATACACACGCATAAACGCATACTTACATACCTGCGTACATGCTTACATCATTGACATAAACTCTCACAGTTATGCACCCAATTAATAACACACAAATACATACTCCCTCCTAAACAATATAATAACAGACAATTACAAAGTCATAACTAAAGTTTACTTATACATACTCTCTCTCTCTCTCTTTCTCTCTCTCTCTCTCTCTCTCTCTCTCTCTCTCTCTCTCTCTCTCTCTCTCTCTCTCTCTCTCTCTCTCTCTCTCGCTGTAGCACATGTCCCCAATCAGATGAGGTGAATTCATGGGAACTCCCATTGATGCCGTTAACAGGATCTCAGTGGGACGCAGAGGTGTTTTCTAGGCACCAGGGTCAGGTTTTATGGTGGCCAAGACCTACTAACACATCATAGTCGTGCGTCCTAGGCAACAAGTCCCATCGGGGTCCTGGTTAACGTAGTAGGATCGCTGATTCTTCCGAAGTCGGAGAGTATATGCCTGCACGGCGAGGAACCACCAGTATGCACACCAATAAGCCAGACATGGGACAACGGATACTCATGCAAACCTCAGTCCGATTTGACATCACACTGATGTTGGACAACAGGATGCCTTCATCCGTCATACAGGACTTCACGCTAGAGCCAGCGAACGCAAGCAAGCAAGCAAGCAGGATCTCAATATGGTAAATCATGACCTTCTTCTCCTCGTCTTCTTATCTACCAATGGGGGAATAGGCCCTCAGACTAACTCCCTACACTCCCTCCTTGTCTTTGCTGTCTCTTGCAGCTCTTTCTATGTTTCCAGCGCTCTCCCCATATTATTCATATTTGTCTCTAATTATCTGTGTCTTTTATATCTCCCTCTATATGTTTATTTGTTGGTCCTGTGAATTCCAGATAAATGACCTGCATGGATGGTTACCCCCTCACTTCCGCCGATCTGTGTAATGTTTAATCCCACAACTCTGATCTAAAATGACGCTTCAAAGCACAAAATTGGGTGCAGGGGAGATGGAATAAGTGTAGCAACTCTTACCCGTCGATGGCCATATCTCAGACTTTAGAAGTACTTTTTCACAAAACTAACTCCATCTTGCAACGACCACCACCTTGGTGTTCCACGCTTATTCAATATATAGCGTCAGAGAGCCTGTTTCCTGATGATTGCGCTCTATATGCCAACTCAGAGGCAGACATTGCAACAACATGTTTCAGCTTTCTCACATGCCTGTGCAAACTTTCGGCTCAATATTATTTTGGAGAACAGTGTTGCTATGTACCAGCCATTCCCAGGGATTAATCACACCGTTCCGAATATCAAAGTGAATTGTCATAGACTAAGTATTGTGGAAAAATTCACCTATCTTGTCAGCACTGTGTCCCAAGCTGCCACAATTGATGACGAAGTGAATGCAAGAATCGCCAAGGCCAGCGCTGCCTTTGGTAGAGAGTACAAGAATGTGTGGGGGCAGGAATGGAATAAGCCTGCAAATACAGTTGAAAGTCTACAAAGCAGTTGTATTATCCACACTGTTATATGCTTGTGAAACCCGGGCTGTTTACTAGCGATACACCAGGGAATGAAACCACTTCCACACAGTCTGCCTTAGGAAGCTACTGCAGATTAAATGCAAGACAAGATCCCAGACACTGAAGTCTTAGAAAGAGCGCCCATGCCCAGTATCCACACTCTACCAATGAAGAATCAGATTCGATGGGTTGATCCCTTGAATCGCATGCCAGATCACAGGCTCCCTAAAGGAATTTTGTTACAGCGAGTTGCGTTGTGGCAAACGCTCCCAAGGCGGGCAGGGTAATATATTATACATCTCCACAGAGCTCGTCCCTTGGTGTTCTGGGTCAAGTCCTGGGATGATAATCCTCCACGCCACTGTCTTTGTCCATCCATCATGATTTATCTTGGTGATGTATCTGACTCTTTCATCACTGATCTTTCAGTCATCACGATGTTTTCCACTGTTCGGCTGTCCATCATTTGACCAAATCCCGCTGTTAGTCTCTTTCTTATAGCTGTATGCCGGCTCTGTGGCGGAGAAGTCACGAATGCAATTCATAATCCCGCATACCGCGTTCGAAACACAGCTGCGGGAGATTTGGAATCAGACCGTCTTGCGTGGGTTGCCCATACAAAGGTACAAGTGCTGGTCGTTTAGAACGCAATGGCAAACTACTGAACGCAAACTTGCGAAAAAGGCATCACGAACAACAAAAATATGTTTGGATTGACTGTAATGCCCTGTAAAGGATATGCAAGTAACTTGTATATAATGTTTTTAATTTTATTAGCCTCTTCCATGCAACCGTCATTAGTTCCTCTGATTGCCCTAAGCATCCACAACATTCGTCTCAGAAATCACAGTTTTACAGCCTACAGCCTACAGCCTACAGCCACCGAGCTCTTTCAGACGTTTGTGTGTTCTCACTTCAGGATTCACAGCCACACAGCAAAACAGGTTCTCTATCAAAGCCGAATATATCCTCAAAGAACGCGTTGTGGTTGCATTTGAGACTTCGAATAGGGCCCTTACGGTCCCAGAACACTGCTAAGGAGATCACACAACCCTTGGGCTAATTAATAGTCAAGTTTTGTCGGAATGTGGGCTAGATATGCGTGAAAGATGGTTAAAGGAAGGGAGCGAGGAATCTTTCCTTAGAGCTCGATAATTTGTCTGATTGTGTGGGTGTGCGCGCGTGTGTTTTGATTTCCACTTATACTGTTGGGTGTTGTCGGGAGGAGTAATTTGAGTTCCCGAGCCTGTGACTAGCGCCTTTCCTTCAATTTCTTCCAAATGGTCGTGAGTATGCTCACTCTAGGGTCAAGTAATCATCCCCTCACGGTTTGCTAGACCTGTCACCGGTTCCTGACCTACTTAACCTTTTTGTATTCAGTAAAAATGAAAGTACTCTTGTAGACACCTTTAAGGCCCATGGACATGTGGTGCTAGACCCATATTTGTATAGACCATGGGCACTCAGTGGGTCATGTGGTCAGTGTCACCCCGGTCGCCTTGTCTTCCCAAGACATATATTGGTTCTCAGTTTACGCTGGGTCACCTTTTTAAACGAAGTGATTATTCACAGCGAGCTGCGAATAACGCCTCCCATAGCTTTGTGTTATTCGCAATCGCCGCTGGTCACGTGACATTTACTACCGTCGAAAATGTTCGAAAATCGCGATAGAAAAAGGAGCGTTCCTTTCAAGTTTCGGGTTAGGGTTAGGAAGTGCATACAAAACTAAATGTATAAAATATATATAAAAAATTATTTAAGCCACACTTAAATCTCGCAGCTGTGAATAACGCTCAGTATTATTCGCAGCGCGCTGCGAATACAACCTTCTGTTTTAAATGCCAATCCGCCAATATACGAATGGGACCCATGACCACCAACCAGGTCGACAGCCGAGTGTCTAGCCACTACGCCACTCCGGCTCTCGATTTATAATTCCATCCATCATGTGCCATGCCGATAAGCGTGGGCGGCAATGTTCTGCCATCTAACTCGATCACCAGAGTCGTGGATCAGCTCAGTGTTCCTGTCTCAGCCATGCCACGTTGCCAAGCCATCCAGGTATTTTTTTTCTCGGTCTTCCCCTTGGTCTCTTCCCTTCGATCTTGCAAGTCGTCGCCAAGTTTTCCAAGTCATTTCTTCTCATAACATAAAATTCCACCACTTGGAAAATAATCCATTAACAAATACACGAAATCACGCGGGGAATTAGAAATATATATAATAATTTCCGGTCTGCCTTCACGGAAATATAAATATAATTCCGGGCCGCAAGTCGCAAGGACATTTTTGCAGTGGGAAAGGGAGATAATAGTTCTATAAAGAACACAAACAGAACCACACGACATCTCACAGTCGGCTCATTTAGGTAATAGGAGACCCGGTGACAGCGCCTAAGTCTGGTTTTCCCTAGTAACGGCATGACAGACCCCCAGTCAGGCCTAAAGACAATTAACTGAACGCCCCGCCCGCTTTCACTGCATCAGACGAGGAGGGAAATGGAGGGAGGCGGAGGAGGCTGGGCGTTTGTGTTGTCTCTGGAGTTTTGGTGCGACACGTGTGGGCCTGTGATTTTCATGAGCAGTTGTGTTGTAGGTCAGTGGGTATAATCTCATGTCTAGCTCCTTTGGCGGACCGTTAGAGGAGTGTTGTGTTTGTGACATAGTAGCTGTGGTTTTATAGGCTGTTTTAATATCTGTAGAATTCTGTGTGGTAGCTCGTAGGTTGGATTTTAGATATACAACAGTAAGTTATACGTAATTAACCTTTAAATGTGTGATTATTATACAATATGGATACGTGTATACCTGTCTGTCTGTCTAACTTTATATCTCTTTCTGTCTATACTTATACCAAGTAAGGTAAACATAATTAACCTTTAAATGTGTGATTCTTATTATACTTATACAGTATGGATACGTATATATCTGTCTGTCTGTCTAACTTAATATCTCTTTCTGTCTATACTTATACCAAGTAAGGTAAACATAATTAACCTTTAAATGTGTGATTCTTATTATACTTATACAGTATGGATACGTATATATCTGTCTGTCTGTCTAACTTAATATCTCTTTCTGTCCATACTTACCTAGTAAGATAAACGTAATTAGCCTTTAAATGTGTGATTCTTATACACTATGGATACATATATACCTGTCTGTCTGTCTAACTTTATATCTCTTTCTGTCTATACTTACCTACCTAGCTTTATATCTGCCTGTCCGCCCGTCTATCCGTCTTTCCCTGTCTATGGACCCGCCACTCACTCATTCATCTGCCTGTCAGTCTGCGTCCTTCTGTCAGTCCGTCCATGTCTGACCCCCCCCCCCCCTCTCCTCCCTTTTTTCTCTCTCCCTGCTTATCAGTCTATTTAATAATCTATCCGTTGAATAAAATGCATCCACCCGTCTGTCTACCCGTCCTTTCACCCTTACAACCACTCATCAATGAACCTCTTTCGGCATGTCTGTCTGTCTATATTTGTCAATCCATCTGGTTGCCAGTCTGACTGTCTGTATGTGAATATATCTATACATCCATCCACCCAGGTGTTCAAGCACCCCTCCACCTGTCTGCTGTCGGTTTTGACATTTGTACCATTGCTGGTGTTATTTGCTGGAAGAAGGATTAGCTTATGGCATATCCTACGCAGGGAAGGCACTGAGTACCAGTGAAGGGCAAGATCTGACACCAGTGTAGGACAGGATCTGACATCAGTGTAGGACAGGATCTGACTACCAGTGAAGGACAAGATCTGACACCAGTGTAGGACAGGATCTGACATCAGTGTAGGACAGGATCTGACATCAGTGTAGGACAGGATCTGACTACCAGTGAAGGACAGGATCTGACATCAGCGTAGGACAGGATCTGACTACCAGTGAAGGACAAGATCTGACACCAGTGTAGGACAGGATCCAAATTGTTTGGTGCCAGGACTAAAAAGTATTAACCTTTTAAACATACTGTATAATGTGCCCTGAGTGTAGGCGTTACGGATGCAATTCGAAATCCCGCATACCGCGTTCGAAACACAGCTGCGGGAGATTTGGCAGCAGATCGCTTTGCTTTGATTGTCATACAATGGTATGAGTGCCAGTCGTTCAGAAAGCAGTGGCAAAGTGCTGAACGTAAACTTGCCAAGATGTCAAAAACAGCAAAAACAAAAAAATGCTGGGTTTGCCCGCGACGTCCTGTAAAGGATATGCAATTAATCTTCGTTCTACTTTTTAAGGGGGACCACTTAATTTGGGGGCACTTGCCATCGGGCTAGGTGACAGATACCCTGGCCACTCCGCCATTGCTGACCGTCCTTGTGTCACTATTGTATCTATCACTGACACTGACAGCTCATGCCAGCATCCAGCAACCTGTAATAACAAAGAGTGTGTAGTCTGTTTACATGTTTCACTTTAAGTATTTGCTTACAGTGCTGTAACCAAACGCATGCTTGCCGCCGTTTTATGGCTCGTATTTGTATAAGATTACATTGGCTGTAGCTGGCTAGTCGTTCTCTCTCTGTGTCTCTCTCTCTGTCTCTCTCTGTCTCACTCCGGTCTCTCTGTTTCTCCCTATTTCTCTTTCTCCCTATGTCTCTCTTTCTCTGCCTCTCTCTATCTGTGACCCTGTCTCTCTTTCTCTGTCTCCCCCTGTTTCTCTCTCTCTTGCTTTAACTCTCTGACACTGACTCACTCACTCCCTTTGTCTCACTCTATCTGTGTCCCTGTCTCTCTCTCTCTCTCTTTCTCTATCTCTCTCTGCGTCACTCACTCTGTCTCTCTATGTCTGTGTCATTGTCTCTCTTTCTGTCTCCCCCTGTCTCTCTTTCTCTGTCTCCCTCTGTTTCTCTCTCTTTCTCTATCTCTATATCACTGACGTCTCTCTCTCTCTCTCTCTCTCTCTCTCTCTCTCTCTCTCTCTCTCTGTGTCGCTGTCTTACTCTGTCTCACTCTGTATCTGTCTCACTCACTTTCTCTGTCTGTTTCTCTTTCTCTGTCCGTATGTCTGTCTATCCTCTATTTCTATGCCCCCCCCCTCTCTCTCTCTCTCCTGTTTTCTTATCCTAGATTGACAGCATGTAAAGGCAATTAACATCATTGCCACACTGTATGGCTTGCTGTAGAAAGGAAACAACAAATCTCGACCCCCCCGTCCCCCTCCCCCACAACACACAGAAGGCAGATATCGTATCAACGAGATAGTACACGAACACCCATTATAACGGTTTCTCCCAAGAAACCACCTTCTCACACCCGCCCTTACTGAACTACAGTAACATCATCGATTAGCAGCACTGTTTGAATCGAGACTGCCACCTCCATCAAAGCTGCCGTGTCATTTGGGAAAGTTGAATTGGGATAAGGTGACTGGTGACTTTTACTTTATACTGTTGTCTAGTGCCGTGTAGAGCCTCGGTGGCCGAGTGGTTAGTACTCACGCCTTCCGAGATAGTGGTCTGGGTTCGATCTTCAACAGAGGCAGGATCATTTATTCCGGACAGTGCAACTCTCCAGTTAATTCTGCCGCTTGAAAATGGGTTTTACTTTTCAGAAATTCCTAGGAAGGAAAGACAGCGAGAAAGTAAACTGGACATGCCAGCTCATGTGTCGTGGCCTAGAATATGTGAAGACTGAACACTTACTCCCCAGCGGCAGTTTCTGCTTGGGGCAGCCTTTACCTGCAGGGGGGTTAAAGGCGAGAGGGTAGACTTCATTGGCCGGGTTTTATCCCATTTGGCTCGGTTTCTTTTAAGCATGGCGGCCTGCCGAAAGCTTCACACATAACACGAACTCCGTATCTCCAGCGACAATCCCCAGGAGTCTTCTAGCAAATTGTGCTGGTGAACCGAGAGTCTCCAATTGAACCTTCTGAGTGCGAGGCAGGCGGCTTTCAACCGCTTCAACACGGAAACCCACAGCTGTGACCTTAAGTTATGTGTGTCTTAAAGCGTGGTAAGCGAGCAATTTTTTTAAACATTTTGTGGAGTTAAGTTTAATTGTCTGCGAAACCTCCGGCAAACCTTAAGCTTCACTGTTACTGCATCCCTTTGAGACATATCAAGTTCCCACGGTCACGTGATGTTATCCAAGTTGTGGTGCGATTACATGGATCGGCTGTGGCAATGTACGGCTTGCCTATACGGTATACGTACGTGCTGTGCTTGCTGGCAGTTGGGTGTCGGCCGGGAGACAAGGTGTGGCTGGCGTGTTGCAGATTTGTTCATGTACACATTAGCAAATATAAGTACACTCTAGTATAGGTACTTGCACGTTTTATTAGGTTGACGGCCAGTCTCACCCACCAAGGAGATGGATAAATAGTCGGATCGATGGAAGATTTGATTGACTGGACGAGTGCTGGCAGACAGACAGGCAGGCAGACAGACAGACAGGAAGAAAAAAGAAAGAAACAAATAAATAAGCAAAGATAAGAGGATCTATGGATGAAAGACAGACAGGCATGAAGAAAAATAAAGAAAGAAAGACGGAGCAAAGAAAGAATGAAAAGCACACTATATATCCTAAAATGTGATATGCATAGCTTTGTAACCCACACCAACAAGTGTCATCACCTTTCTGTGTTATCCCACCCCAAGACATGCCATAGATAGGTTCGTGCTATAAAAATATTATGTTTAGGCAAAATCATAGACATCATCACCACCCACTGCCTTGCAGGCTGGAGTGTGCGATCATGCTTCTCCTCAAATTACGATATCCGACATCATGGATCAATTCGTGTGTTGACTCCCTCCCGTGCCATGACAAAAGACTGTCAAGAATCTTCTCGCGCTGTCTTCCCCTATCTCTCTTTCCGCAAATATTTCCGGTTGTTACATGTTCCAGTGTATGTCTTCTCATAACGTGGCCAAAAAAGGATGACTCCTCTTTCTGATGTTTGATCATAGACAAGTGTTCCTTTTAGTCTGCACAGACATCATATATATATCGTCCTATTATTCTCTATAGCATACTTGATACACAAGTTGGTGTTCCAGGAATTTCTACAGAAAACATTATAGACAGGTTTTCCTATCATTCTCTACAGAAAGGTTTTCCTATCATTCTCTACAGAAAAACATTATAGACAGGTTTTCCTATCATTCTCTACAGAAAACTCCAGGGGTCGGGGAGGAACCTGTATTCTTGTGCGTTCCTCTTGTGAGTGGCGTGCGTGACACCTGTCTGTCCACCTCAGAGTTCAGTCAGTCCGACTTGGGCACGTATGTGTGGCAGGCTTGCTTTCTATGGCAGGCTTGCTTTCTATGGCAGATCCCATCCAAAGTAACTGGCTCTGCCTACCCGTGTGTAGTTGTTTTTTTTCCACTAATAATTTGCCAGGACGGTGGCCTCAAGGTCTACTCTATGCGATTTATAGCAGCATAACTTGCACACGGGACTTTCTATTTTTCGCTTTATCCGAGAGGGCTGTGAATCCAATCTCATGACCCAACAGATCAGGGGCGTGTGTGATATTCTTAGATACCAATGGTCCTTGGACATATACCCAGCCTTGTGTTGGGCGCGAACCCGGTACCTTGTGAGCCTGAGGCGAACACTGTGACCTCTCAGCCACGGCTACCCGGAACTTATTTTACACAGTTACCCCGGGACTTATTTACACAGTTACCCCGATGTAATTTCCTGCTATGGGTCTGTGAGGTGATAGCGCCATCACATGTTGTAGGCCTGAGTGCCGGACGAATAGGTGGTCAGTCTTTCCCTCAATTTCGCAGACGAAGAGTCCAGGCGTGAACTCGCGTCCGACTGTGCTCACGACATTTTAAGAGTTTCCTTCAACTTAATAACGCGCCCTCTTCCCAGGAACTCATAAAATTTTGAAATTGTCCCAAATTTTGATTCTTAAAATTTGACATAGATAGGTTGCCTATTACTCTGTACACGATACGCTATTGATATGTGTCCCTACTCGTCTTTTTTTCCTTCTGATCCCCCCCCCCCCCAACCTCTCCCCAATATACCGGGTGTTTGTAAAGTCTCACTAAACTTTGTATGTACAGGGTGTATTTTTCATGACTGTGCAGTGTTTGAAAATATTGCCGGTCCAAATTTTGTATTTACCTATTATGTTGCATGAACTTTACAAAGGGTGAATACAAAACTTGGACCGGCAATATTTCCAAACACCGAATTGTCATTACAAATATACCCTGTAGAACAAATTTGAAAAATGAAGTACACGATGCCATCAAAAATGTGCTAACTGTCCATCGTGAAGCAATATGCAGTGAATGGCTGTCGTCTGCTGGAGTAATTCTTTGCACGCCAAACAGAATGGTGTTATCAACGGAAGAAAGAATTGTTTTTGAATTTGTTCTACACACAAAGTGTAGTGAGACTTTACAAACACCTGCAGCATAGGCCCTCTATTAACTTTGTATGGTTTTAGGCCCGCCTCTATTTCTGTTTCCTTGTGGGATCTAGAGAAAGGACTGTCTAGTTATATTGGTAGCAGATTTTCTCAATGTGTAACCTATCCAAGGTCAAGGTCAGTTCTGCAGTGAGTGCATCAACGAGAGCGAGAAGTAGAATCCATGAGCGTGACCAGAACGCAGTCACACGTGACAAGATGGACGTGGCGACTAAAATCTTCCTCAGCACACAAGACACAAAGATAACTGATACAACTACAAACACGCTTGCACGCGCTCACATACACACACAGAGTTAGTTACCTGTATGAAGCGTATCCTAGCTGTGCTCTCAACATGTGTGTTCAACCAGAGTCTTTTCAGCATTATCAGCAACTTTTCTTTACTTCTTCACGCCATCCATCCATCCATCCATCCATCCATCCATCCATCCATCCATCCACCCATCCACCCACCCATCCATCCATCCAATCATCCATCCATCCAACCATCCATTCATATTGTTTTTAAATCATCGTCTCTTCCCGCCGTGATTAACTTGGATCTGTTGCAGATTCGGTCATACCATGTTAGTCCGTGTCATCTGCCCCGGATTCACATTTCTTATATAGAATGTTAAAAAGTGAATGGGCTTCCTGGTCAACCCAGCCTAAATTAGACACCAGGAATGGTCCTGGCAAGGGAACGTGGCCTGCGTGATCCTGATCAAATCACCGACGGAGTGCCGGATTTTCTGTACAAATATTGGCATAGCGACATATGCCCAAGGCGTGTAACCCATTGTTGTGGTCCAAATCAGTACTCTATGAGTGATATGGTCCAAATCGACACTCTAGGAGTGATATAATCCAAATCGGCACTCTGTGAGTGATATGGCAGGTCCAAATCAGCACTATATGAGTGATATGGTCTGGTCCAAATCGGCACTCTATGAGTGATATGGTCTGGTCCAAATCGGCACTCTATGAGTGATATAGTTTGGTCCAAATCGGCATTCTATCTATGAGTGATATGGTCTGGTCCAAATCGGCACTCTATGAGTGATATGGTCTGGTCCAAATTCGCACTCTATGAGTGACATGGTCCAAATCGGCACTCTAGGAGTGATATAGTCCAAATTGGCACTCTAGGAGTGATATGGTTCAAATCGGCACTCTAGGGGTGATATGGTCCAAATCGGCATTCTATGAGTGATAGGGCCAAAATCGGCACTCTATGAGTGATATGGTCTGGTCCAAATCGGCACTCTATCTATGAGTGATATGGTCTGGTCCAAATCGGCACTCTATGAGTGATATGGTCTGGTCCAAATACGCACTCTATGTGTGACATGGTCCAAATCGGCACTCTAGGAGTGATATAGTCCAAATTGGCACTCTAGGGGTGATATGGTTCATATCGGCGCTCTAGGGGTGATATGGTCCAAATCGGCACTCTGTGAGTGATACGGTCAAAATCGACACTCTATGAGTGATATGGTCCAAATCGGAATTCTCAGAGTGATGCGGTCAAAATCGGCACTCAGTGAGTGATATGGTCCAAATCGGAATTCTCAGAGTGATACGGTCAAAATCGGCACTCTATGAGTGATATGGTCCGAATCGGAATTCTCAGAGTGATATGGTCCAAATCGGCACTCTCGGAATGATATGGTCTAAACTGGCACTCTAGGGGTGATTTGGTCAAAATCCGCTTTCACGTCTTTGATATTTCCTGATGTCTATTTAAGATTTGGAAGTCCCGGTCAATGTTTTTTTAAAAAAGGTCAGTATTCGAACGCATAACCACTGGGTGCGCAGGCAAGCGTTTAGCCACTTCGCCACAATGTCACAGCTTCGTATGATTACACACAGGATATATTGTCCTCTCCTGGCGTTCCTTCTTTCTTGTTTACACCGACCGGCGAGTTCTGGTGATGAGACACGTGTTTTGGGAGCTCCACTTTTATTCCACAGTGTTGAATGCAGTAGGCCAACCTTCCCTTCTTAGCTAGGATTTATTGTAAGACCCCAAAAGAAATACGTAAACATTTTCCCACAACAAACTTCCACAGACCGACGGGCCTCTGTTCACTAATGCCACCTGGCTGTATTTTTGTGGAGAAGAGTTGCAATTTTCTCGAGGGACAGTACCAGATGACCTGATTAATAGGATTAACACTAGACTGAATTGGTGTGCATCGCGTCGCGGCGTCATCCTGTGTGGTTTGGTTACATTGTCACGTGCTCATTGCTACCGTGTTCAACGGTACCGATTGTGAGCAGACGTGTCCAGGTCAGTCTGTGTTGTCAAGTCTAGTCTAGCGTTTTGTTGCAGGCCAGCGATTGTTTGGAGATTCTAGGAACTAGTCATCTCTATTGGATATATACAAGAACAAGCTTCGTCTTGATTGGAGTGCCTGCATTGTTCTAGAATAAAGTGTTGGTTGTGGTTGGAGGTTGTGGATTGTTCTATCGCCCACATAACAAACAATTCGGCTGCAGGATCTGATTTGAGTGCGACATCCCTTGCGCGGCTGTGATTCACTTCAGTGTGACCCGCATTGTCTGGCCTGTATTTGTTGGATGTACTTACATCCGAGGAAGCTTCAACAGTGGTGAGTACAGATTGTGATGTCTACAGTCATTGATGTCGTTATTTGTTGTTGTTGTTGTCGTTTCTTGATGCTGCCGTGGTTGTCGACATGTCATGTTGTGTTGGTTCATGATTTAACCTAGAAACAGTGGCGGACCGGGCCAGGATGTCAGTTTGCCGGGTGGCTACTAGATTGTGGGACCCTGATGAAGTGCCCTTAAACGTTAGACAATATGTTTCAAATGGCAATGTATTTTTATTAGCTTTGTCTTCTGGCGTTCAATACTGTTAGACCCAATCCACCACTGGCTACACAATAAAAAAAGGACATACACGTATAGCACTACACACTACGTAGTAGAGAATCAACATATGAAAGAAAATCAAACTTGCTGAAAAGTCATGGACAAATAAGAAATTCATTATTTGAAATACTAAAAGACACTAGATATTTCAAGAGCAGAATAGGTCAGGCAAAAGCTGCATTTAATAAAATTAAAATATCTTATGTAATAAGTTACTTTTATTGAATGTTAGTGAGTGCTGAAATGTTATATAGAATCTGTTTTGCTGTATGGCAGTGAATTATGGAACGTGAATGGACACATTGGGAAGGGCTTAGAAGCAACCGAAATCTGGTTCCTTTGACGAATGTTGCGAATACTTTGGACTACTAAAACAAGTAACAATAATTGCTTGAAAGAGGCTAATAAAACTAGAATAGTATATGCAACTATAAGAAAGAGACGATGAAGACCGAAAACGAACCCGCGACCGTCGTAGCGCGAGACAAACAGCTTGACCTCCTAGCCACGGAGAGCCCTTTTTGAAGTTATATTTGATCCTCGTTCTACCATCATTCATTGTCAGTATGAACTGCAACGGCCGGCTGTAAGGTAGAGATCACAGGAAATAAACACATCACATTAAGGGGACTGTCGACTACTCTGAAAGCCACATGTGTATCCCGAATCTGCCACCGTTCGTTTCCATCAACTCACAATCCTGGCTCGTCCTTCTCTTCAGCCAGTCTTTATGTGTGTTCTGAATGTCAGTAATCCCTTCCCTTGACGTTTTTAACATGAAATAATTAATTTTCCGAAAGCCGAGACTTGTCAAAGTTCTTAAATGATAATGCTTTGCTTCATCAGTGCGGCTTTTATATTAATGCTCGTCTTCCTCTCTTCGTTTGCTTTATCGCTATATTTGGTTTTATTCTCTCCCTCCCTTTGTTTGCTTTATCGCTATATTTTGTTTTAATCTCTCCCTCTCTTTGTATGCTTTATCGCTATATTTTGTTTTGTTCTCTCCCTTTTCGTTTGTTTTATCGCTATATTTGGTTTTGTTCTCTCCCTCTCTTCATTTGCTTTATCGCTATATTTTGTTTTGTTCTTTCTCTCTCTTCGTTTGCTTTATCGCTATTTTTGGTTTTGTACTCTTCTTCTCTTTATTTGCTTTATCCCTATATTTGGTTTTGGAGGTCACCATGGCTGAATAAATAATAGCGTCTGCTCTTAAACTTCCGGTGCGCTGATGCCGAGGTAGTGGGTTCAACCCTTACACCGGTCAGCTCGACTTAAATGTTGACGTCTCGTCCTCGACTTTTGGGCGTAAATTTCAAGTACCTCGGAAGTCGAAGTGGGTTCGCCTGATGGCGAGGGACACTGGTAGTAGGGAAAGCTGGTTCACACACAACCATTAGTCCAGTGCACTCGCTACTGGTCGCAACTACTAAAACTAGTAGTACATGTATGGACTACGCTTGAGTTTAAAAGCGAGCGAACACCCCACAAAATTGTCTTTTCAGTTTGCTGATACTGTTTGTTTCTGTTGTTTTCCTGTCTGTATCCCAGGGTTATGTATGTTATTGTGTGTTCTCTCTCTCTCTCTCTCTCTCTCTCTCTCTCTCTCTCTCTCTCTCTCTCTCTCTCTCTCTCTCTCTCTCTCTCTCTCTCTCTCGGGACAGACATTTTACTTTCATATTCTGCCTTTCCCCTCGTGTCTTCTACTTTACCATCGAATGTAGATGCGCTGGTGTTAAGTATAATTTCCTTTGACTACCACAAGTATCCGAATGCTATTAATTCTTAATTTAATATTTTTATCTGTTCTCCTATCTTTGTGTAAAGTGTTCTCCTAATGGGCATATGATTCCGCCTCTTGAAGTGAGGTTTCATCAACAGAGATAGTGTTGTTTCCTTGGTTTAATCTCATTGTCTTTGTCTGTCTATTAATACATTAGTATTCATTGTTGTAAATTCCCATCAAGTGCCTAGGCAACCAACTGAAAGTACAATTGCCTAGACTAGACAATCACAAAGCCAACAAATGGTGGGGTTGACTGCAACGTCCAATAAAAGACCATGCAACTAATTAGCAATTGCTTTCATACACCACACACGGACATGCTGTGCGTGCTTCCACCAAGCGTTCATGCTTCCACCAAGAGTTTATGCTTCCACCAAGCGTTCATGCTTCCACCAAGCGTTCATGCTTCCACCAAGAGTTTATGCTTCCACCAAGCGTTCATGCTTCCACCA
Source organism: Cepaea nemoralis (assembly GCA_014155875.1). Taxonomy (NCBI): domain Eukaryota; kingdom Metazoa; phylum Mollusca; class Gastropoda; order Stylommatophora; family Helicidae; genus Cepaea; species Cepaea nemoralis. Next base: position 275,248 of record JACEFZ010001061.1, on the reverse strand, counting down.
AGAGTTCATGCTTCCACCAAGAGTTCATCTTCACGTAGTACGCTGACCGCCTGTGGCTGCGGGGATAGTGAGACGCGCAGTTTCATAATTCCCCGACCTACTGACTCGATATCCGCTGCGGGCAATTTTGGAACCAAACCGGTTTGCGTTGATTTCAGAGGTGTGAGGAGTCGACCTTTCAGAAAGCAGTGGCAAACTAACATTACCAAGTACACCACAAACATCCAATAGATGCCGGGGTTGATTGCAATGTTCAGTGAAGGACATAAAACTAACTTTTTAAACTGTCATCTTCTACTGCCTATAGTACCATGCAGAGAGCCCGGCATTCTTAGTCACTCGACTAGCCGCTCCTTTTTTTTGTTGTGTTTTTTTAAGTGTCTGCGCACGTGTTAAATTTCTTGGTGGTAACACGGCTGGCACGTGATTGTCCCAAGGCCATCAATGTCTGTGTCATTCCACTGTTGTCATTCTGGCTGGTGAGCGTCTACTGCGAGATCATCTGTTCACGTCGCAGGTGTGTTAGAATTGTTGCCCAGTTGTTTTCTGGTGTCCATCGTTTTGAAATAGTTCAGCGGCTGAAGTGCTGGGAAGGAAGAAAGCGATGTAAGTATTTTGTTTTTGTTCTTCTTGTATTGGCAGTTGTTGGAATCTTTATGAAAAGGATCTTAAAACATTGTTTTTAAAACACACACACCACTCCTCCTATTTCCCCAATTGGTTAACTTTCTACGGGCTCACATAATGTCATCTGCACCAACTGGTTAACTCTTTAATACCGCGACAGAACTAACAAACCTAACTGATCTGTTATGTGCTCTTTTATTTCCCCGGCCGTCCTCGGGATCTTGAAGTGGTCATTTATTCTATATCAGGCACTTCAACATGCATTCATTGATTTCTCCATATATCACGTAATTGCCCCGGCGCTGTACGTTCTGAAGTCTGCCGGCGATCAAACATGGGCTGGTGGAGCGACATGAGATTAACATGGCTGCTCGCTGACGGCATGTGTAGCAGTGCTGTAAACCGTGTTAGTGTTGGAAGACAGCTACGAATGTAGAGATATTTTTAGGAAATAATATCCATACTTAAAATACACAAACAGCAATTGTGCAGTTTGTTTTGTTTCTTTTTCTGCTGAACAGTCGGTATATTAACCCACCAGGAACACATTATAATTTAACACTGTACTACTAGACAATCGATACATTAACCTGCTATGGACGCATTATAATTTAACTCTGTACTAGACAGTCGGTACATTAACCAACCATGAAAGCATTATAATTTAACTCTGTACTAGACAGTCGCTATATTAACCCACCATGAACGCATTATAATTTAACTCTGTACTAGACAGTCGCTATATTAACCCACCATGAACGCATTATAATTTAACTCTGTACTAGACAGTCGCTATATTAACCCACCATGAACGCATTATAATTTAACTCTGTGCTAGACAGTCGGTATATTAACCCACCATGAGCGCATTATAATTTAACTCAGTACTAGACAGTCGCTATATTAACCCACCATGAACGCATTATAATTTAACTCTGTACTAGACAGTCGCTATATTAACCTGCTATTACGTTCTAACTTAGGAGGATCTAAGAAGTATACAGTTCCATAATTCCCCGACACACCGAGTCGAGGGTTCAGGACATTTGGAAGCAGGCAGCTTTGCGTTGATTTCAGTGGTATGAGGTGTTGGCCATTCAGAATGCAATGGTAAATTATTGAGCTACTATGTCCTAGTAAATCACAGACAGTATATGCTGGCGTTGATTATAACGTCCTGTAAAGGATATGCAACTTATATACTAGGCATTAACCTACATTAACCTGTCCTGTCCGTATTATACATTTAACACATTCTAGTCCAGGTAGTTGTCACAGTATAACAGACAGCTGACACAGTAAATCAGACAGTTGACACAGTATATCAGACAGTTGACACATTATATCAGACAGTTGACACATATCAGACAGTTGACACAGTATATCAGACAGTTGACACAGTATATCAGACAGTTGACACAGTATATCAGACAGTTGACACAGTATATCAGACAGTTAACACAGTATATCAGACAGTTGACACATTATATCAGACAGTTGACACATATCAGACAGTTGACAAAGTATATCAGACAGTTGACACATATCAGACAGTTGACACAGTATATCAGACAGTTGACACAGTATATCAGGCAGTTGACACAGTATATCAGACAGTTGACACAGTATATCAGACAGTTGACACATTATATCAGACAGTTGACACATTATATCAGACAGTTGACACAGTATATCAGACAGTTGACACATTATATCAGACAGTTGACACATTATATCAGACAGTTGACACATTATATCAGACAGTTGACACATATCAGACAGTTGACACAGTATGTCAGACAGTTGACACAGTATATCAGGCAGTTGATACAGTATATCAGACAGTTGATACAGTATATCAGACAGTTGATACAGTATATCAGACAGTTGACACAGTATATCAGACAGTTGACACAGTATATCAGACAGTTGACACAGTATATCAGACAGTTGACACAGTATATCAGACAGTTGACACGGTATATCAGACAGTTGACACGGTATATCAGACAGTTGACACGGTATATCAGACAGTTGACACGGTATATCAGACAGTTGACACGGTAGCAGTTGACACATCATATCTTAAGTTGACACGGTGTATCAGACAGTCGTCACAGTATATCAGGCAGTTGGCACAGTACATCAGACAGTTGACACAGTATATCAGACAGTTGACACGGAATACCAGACAGTTTACACGGTATGCCAGACAGTTGACAGGTATATGACAGTTGACATGGTATATCAGACAGTTGACACGGTATATCAGACAGTTGACACGGAATACCAGACAGTTTACACGGTATGCCAGACAGTTGACATGGTATATATTAGGTTGACACAGTATATCAGACAGTTGACACAGTATATCAGACAGTTGACACATTATATCAGACAGTTGACACATATCAGACAGTTGACACAGTATATCAGAGAGTTGACACAGTATATCAGACAGTTGACACAGTATATCAGACAGTTGACACAGTATATCAGACAGTTGACACAGTATATCAGACAGTTGACACAGTATATCAAACAGTTGACACAGTATATCAGACAGTTGACACAATATATCAGACAGTTGACACAGTATATCAGACAGTTGACATGGCATATCAGACAGTTGACATGGTATATCAGACAGTTGACACAGTATATCTTCAGTTGACACGGTATATCAGACAGTTGGCACAGTATATCAGACAGTTGACATGGTATATCAGACAGTTGGCACAGTATATCAGACAGTTGACACGGTATATCAGACAGTTGACACGGTATATCAGACAGTTGACACATCATATCTTAAGTTGACACGGTGTATCAGACAGTTGGCACTGTACATCAGACAGTTGACACAGTATATGAGACAGTTGACACAGTATATGAGACAGTTGACACGGAATACCAGACAGTTTACACGGTATGCCAGACAGTTGACATGGTATATATTAGGTTGACACGGTATATCTCAAGTTGACACAGTATATCAGACAGTTGACACAGTACATCAGACAGTCGTCACAGTATATCAGACAGTTGGCACAGTATATCAGACAGTTGACATGGTATATCTTAAGTTGACACAGTATATCAGACAGCACAGTATATCAGACAGTTGACACGGTATATCAGACAGTTGACACAGTATATCTTAAGTTGACACGGTGTATCAGACATTTGGCACTGTGTATCAGGCAGTTGGCACAGTACATCAGACAGTTGACACAGTATATCAGACATTGACACGGAATACCAGACAGTTTACACGGTATACCAGACAGTTGACAGGTATATCTTAGGTTGACACGGTATATCTCAAGTTGACACAGTATATCAGACAGTTGACACAGTATATCAGACAGTTGACACAGTATATCAGACAGTTGACACGGTATATCAGACAGTTGACACGGTATATCTTAAGTTGAAACAGTATATCAGACAGTTGACACAGTACATCAGACAGTTGACACAGTACATCAGACAGTTGACACAGTACATCAGACAGTTGACACAGTATATCAGACAGTTGACACAGTATATCAGACAGTTGACACATTATATCAGACAGTTGACACAGTACATCAGACAGTTGACACAGTATATCAGACAGTTGACACGGTATATCAGACAGTTGACACGGTATATCTTAAGTTGAAACAGTATATCAGACAGTTGACACAGTACATCAGACAGTTGACACAGTACATCAGACAGTTGACACAGTACATCAGACAGTTGACACAGTATATCAGACAGTTGACATGGAATACCAGATAGTTGACACTGTGTATCAGACAGTTGACACGGTATATCTTAAGTTGACACAGTGTATCAGGCAGTTGGCACGGTGTATCAGGCAGTTGACACAGTGTATCAGGCAGTTGGCACGGTGTATCAGACAGTTGGTACGGTGTATCAGACAGTTGGTACGGTGTATCAGACAGTTGGCATGGTGTATCACAGGGGTGGGCAAACTACGGCCCGCCTAGTGATTTTATGCGGCCCGCGAGGGCATTTAGAAATAAAAAATTTTAAATTCGTTTTTAAGTTATTTTGTTGAATTTTACAGAATTTCATGTACCGTTATGATGAGTGTGAATAACAAACGTAAGATTGAAGATGAATGCCGTGTTTTTAATGATGAATGGACAACTAAGTACTGTTTTGTAAAAGTTGGTAGCAAATCAGTTTGCTTGTTGTGTCGTGAGTCAGTGGCTGTCTTCAAGGAGTACAATTTAAAAAGACATTATCAAACAAACATTCCGATTTCGGATATAATTTAACGACCGAAGAGAAGGAAAGGAAATGCTTGAGTTGGTGAAAAATTTGGAGAAACAGAAAAACTATTTTCATTAAACAGTCTTAAATTCAAGATGCTGCAACTGAAGCTAGTCTTGTGCTGTCACACAGAATTGTAAAACAGAACAAGCCATTTTCTGATGGCGAGTTCATCAAGGAATGTTTGCTAGATGCAGCAAACATTATGTGTCCAGAACAACAACACCAAAAAAACAGATCTGACAACATTACTTTATCAAGGAGAACTGTGGTCAGGCGTGTTGACAAGATCAGTGACAATTTGATACATAAACTTCAAGATGCAAGTAAACAATTTTTGTGGTACTCTCTTGCATTGGATGAGAGTATCGATGTACACGATACTGCCCAATTATTGATATGCATACGTGGAATAAACACTTCTTTCAAACTCACTGAAGAGTTACTGAGTGTTGAGTCACTCAAAGACACAACCATAGGCCATGATATATTCAATGCTGTTACTAACTGTTTTGAAAGAACTTAAAATCATTTCAGGCAAAACTCTCACGGTTCTCCAGACAAGCAAGTGAAAAAAGATTTTGTCACTTCCCTATGCTGAAACAAGAAACCATTTTTCTGGTGAAATGACTGAAAAATACAAAGCCCAATTAGATGCATTGATTGAAGAATTTGGATGGAAATTACAAGATTTCAAGAAATTAGAGCCATAGTTCAATATTCTCAGTTCACCTTTTAGTGCAGAAGCTGATACAGCCACAGAGGACATGCAGTTGGAGCTGCTTGACTTACAATCAGATCATGATCTGACAGAGAAATTCAAGACAGATGGTTTGCTGGATTTCTATGGATCTTTATCACAAGAATCATTTCTCAACTTGAAAAACTTTGCAGCTAAACTTTTATCATTATTTGGATCAACATACATTTGCAAACAAGCATTCTCTTGCTTGAAGATCAACAAACCTAAGAATAGGTCTTTTATTGTCGGACTGCAACTTGCATGCTGTTATGCGAATTTCAACAAGTAAACTAGCTCCAGATTTCAAGAATATTGTCAAAAATTGTAAGCAGTTACATACATCTCATTAGAAATCAACAACTGTAGTGACAATGTAGTCGCTGTGTGTCTAAATTAAAGCCACTGATAGATAATAAAGAATATTTGTTATAATAACAAGTTGTAAAATCGTGTTAACAAATTAGTAAAAGTGTTTGTCCATATTGTCAAATATAATTTATAAGTGTATAAGTAAAATAAAATTGCAATAATTAGTTATTTATACTGCTTAATAACCTATAAATAATTAATAATTACTTATTGTGATAGGTTGCTGTAAGCAAAATGAATATATATATATATATATATATATATATATATATATATATATATATATATATATATATATATATATATATATATATCTGCGGCCCGCCAATAGCTTTACATTTGTCAATGCGGCCCTCCGCACGAAAAGTTTGCCCACCCCTGGTGTATCAGACAGTTGGCACGGTGTATCAGACAGTTGGTATGGTGTATCAGACAGTTGGTACGGTGTATCAGACAGTTGGCACGGTGTATCAGACAGTTGGCATGGTGTATCAGACAGTTGGCACAGTAAATCAGACAGTTAACACAGTACATCAGACAGTTGACACAGTATATCAGACAGTTGAAATGGAATACCAGATAGTTGACACAGTATATCAGACAGTTGACACGGTATATCTTAAGTTGACACGGTGTATCAGACAGTTGGCACGGTGTATCAGACATTTGGTACGGTGTATCAGACAGTTGGCATGGTGTATCAGACATTTGGTACGGTGTATCAGACAGTTGGCATGGTGTATCAGACAGTTGGCATGGTGTATCAGACAGTTGGCATGGTGTATCAGACAGTTGAAACGGTGTATCAGACAGTTGGTACGGTGTATCAGACAGTTGGCATGGTGTATCAGACAGTTGAAATGGTGTATCAGACAGTTGAAACGGTGTATCAGACAGTTGAAATGGTGTATCAGACAGTTGGCGCGGTGTATCAGACAGTTGGCACGGTGTATCAGACAGTTGGTACGGTGTATCAGACAGTTGGCACAGTGTATCAGACAGTTGGTACGGTGTATCAGACAGTTGGCACGGTGTATCAGACAGTTGGCACAGTGTATCAGACAGTTGGTACGGTGTATCAGACAGTTGGCACGGTGTATCAGACAGTTGGCACAGTGTATCAGACAGTTGGTACGGTGTATCAGACAGTTGGCACGGTGTATCAGACAGTTGGCACAATACATCAGACAGTTGACACGGTATATCAGGCAGTTGACACGGTATATCAGGCAGTTGACACGGTATATTGGACAGTTGTTGCCTGAACCCCTGCCTAATATGTATTACTGTAATGTAACAGCAGCTTGGAGCTGATGACAGAGAAAGGGGAAAGACATGCACGAAGTAACCGGTTAGTCACATAGTGCACGCTGAGATGATTGTGTTACAACCAGGCGTTTAAAGTGCAGAATAGTAATTAGTTCTAAACGAATGCATACACTGATTGGATATTGATCATTTGATTGCCAGGAGAGAAAGAGAGAGAGAGAGAAAGGGGGAGACAGCGACGCAGAGGAAGAGATGAGGACAGAGAGAGTGTGTGATAGAGAGACAGAGATAGAGGGGGATAGGGACACAGAGAAAGTGTGATAGAGAGACAGGGAGAGATGGAGATAGAGGAAAATTGGGATAGAGTTCACTGAGAGACAGGAGGTTGGAGATAGGACAAAGAGAGCGATAGAGAAACAGAGACAGAGTGAGGGATAGGGACAGAAAGAAGGGGAGACAGGGACACAGAGAGAGAGAGAGAGAGTAGGGACAGACAGAGAGACATAGAGAGAGAGAATGGGAGGGGGGAGTAGGGACAGAGAGAGAGAGAAATATGAACAGACAGAAAGGGGGATGGGGACAGAGAGAGGTGGAGATAAGGACAGACAGAGAGATAGAGACAGAGATAGGGTTGGGTTGTTGGACGCTGTTGTGACAATGACTGACCTAAAACCTGTATAGCTGAAACATGACCCACCCAGACCTACTCCCAGCCGGCCCGAGTGCTCTCTCTCTCTCTCTCTCTCTCTCTCTCTCTCTCTCTCTCTCTCTCTCTCTCTCTCTCTCTCTCTCTCTCTCTCTCTCTCTCTGTGTGTGTTTTTTTCAGATACTAAATCACCCAGGAAGGTTAACCCGGCCAACAAATGCCCGCAGAAGTCCCAAGTCGGATGTGTTGGCCTAACGTTGCAAGAACGCAACTCTGCTGTAAACAGGCACTTTGCAGTTACATCCGGGGAAAAAAAAACTTTCCGGATGAACGCAGAAGGAGAAGAAGATACTAAATCTACAATTATTCATGTACAACATTCGACATTTATTCAAATACAATCATGTGATTGTCTTCTGGAACACCGTATTAACTCTCCAAATTTCGAATCCTGTCTGATCAATTGTCGTTTGAGATTCTTGACCCATAAACACTGCAGTTTCATCCATGGCAATCATGCTGGAAAGTTGGTATTTATAAGAGTCGATGTAATCAACAAGGTACTTGAATGCAAGTGCACCTTTAATAACTTCATTCTAGCCAACGATCTTAACTAGGATTTTATGGGTAGGTCTTATATTAAAAGCATACTGAAAAATCATGATAGGGCTTATTTTAGGTGTGGGTCTTAATTTCGAGGATACACGGGTCTCTCCGCAAATGTGAAGTTCCAGTACCACTCGCGAACACCCCTTAATGTCTACTCTTGAAGAGGGGAAGGAGAGTTCTGCATTATAGTTCTCATGAAGATGGTACCTTGATACTGTTTGGGGACAAAGTGTACACTCACCTGGCTTCGATGGATGTCATCCTTTTCCAAGGCTTAGACGACCTGAGCGCCAGTGCTTTGGATTTGCGAGTTCATGCTCAGTCTTGCTGGGGACTCATAACCAACCTACACAACCCACTAACCATCTTTTTTTCTTTTCTTTTTCGCATATCCTTTACAGGACACCACTGTCAACATCAGCATCTTTCAGCTGATTGTTGATTTCTTGACAAGATTACACTCTAGTTTGCCATTGCTTTCTGTTCGACCGGCTCACATACCCCGTAAGTTACCAACGCGGCCAGAACCGTTGCCGATTCTCGCGCAGGTTACGTTCCTCATGTGAATGAACGGGATTACGGAGAAAGACGTAAAACCTACGCCAGGGATACTCCTACCATCTAGATGTGTTTATATTTGTAACATCAATGCTTTAACTTTTCTTGTGTGAGTGGGCTTCGTAACTTTGAATTTTAACAATGGCAGTGACCTATTCGCCGGGCTCCCTGGTCTAGTGGTTACACGACTTTCTCCGTAATCCCGTAAACTCTCGAGAGTAGCGTGACGTGCACGAGAATCGGTAGCGGTTCTCTCCCCGTCGGTAACTTACGGGGTATGTGAGCTGGTCGCTCAGAAAGCAGTGGCAAAGTACTGAGCATAATCTTACCAAGAAATCAACAATCAGCTGAAAGATGCTGATGGTGACAGCGGTGTCCTGTAAAGGATATGTAAACAAAAAAAAAGTGGCCTATTCGTTGTCGTGTTCCACCTTCCGAGGGATTTTTACATTGTCACCTATTTTCCAGCTTTATCCGAAGAGGTTAGATGAACAGTCCACTACACGCGGATCGGGTGGTGATACTATATTATCTGCTTCCTTACATAATAACAGTCCACACCGTGACTCTTTCCTGGTTTTCTATGGGTATTAGCGCACGTCGTGCCACTAAGCCCTTTACCAGAAATTGAGGTTGCTAAAACAAAAAAGAGGGTTAAACGACTTCATTGCACCGGGCTTTATCCACTATTGCTCGACCTATCTTTGCCGAACAACTAACCGTCTGCCGAACGCATCGCCCAGAGCGCTATCTCCGCACTGAAATGTTGCACTTTCTACCCGAATGGCGAGGTCTTAACAACGAACCCAGGCCTTTTTGAGCACGGCCACACCGTGATTGGTTCCTGGCCTTAGGAGGTTGAAGCGAACGTTGTGCCACTCAACCACTGCGGCCCATAAGCTGAGGCTTGGGGTTACTTGACGCGGGCAGGTCCTCCAGTCGGCGCCGATAATGCGTGTTTGTTTACTGGTGTAGTTGAAACAAGTCGCCTAGTGTTGAGCATACATGTTAATGGATATTAATGGATGTTTGTTTCGAGGCCGTTACTGGTGTGTGTGTGTCGTGAGCAGACAGTGTATATAACAGATTTGTGTGTGTGTGTGTGGGGGGGGGGGGGTCTTGATAGAGAGAGAGAGAGAGAGAGAGAGAGAGAGAGAGAGAGAGAGAGAGAGAGAGAGAGAGAGAGAGAGAGAGAGAGCGCGCTTTCATGAACGGTGAGAATCTCAAGTCGCCGCGGAGTGCGTGAAGATCGCGTGCTAGGTGTACAATGGCAGTTGGAAGTATGCCTGGTCGCGCGGCTTAATGCGCTTGCATTTTAACTTCCAGTGCGTTGATGGTGTGTACGGGGATCGTTCCCTACAGCAGTCAGTTAGGATTCAATGTTGACTTCTCGTTCAAACAGTAATAGCAAACTATGAGAAAATTAATTTAGTGTTGGGGTTTACCACAGCGTCCTGCACAGGACAGGACATGAAATATGTAATCATGACAGTTCACAGATCAGTGCATGGATGTGGGGGTCTGTAAGTGGCATTGGCGACTGGGTACATGCTTGGTTATTTTAAAGGAGAGCATGCTATACACGGCGGCGGTCACTGGCTCGAATCCGTATCAGGGCGGATTTGTAACATTGACCTGGGCTCGCGGGTCGGTCCAGCGTCATGTGGGTACCAGGAAATGTGTTGGGAAGCACAGGCAGCCGGCGTGATGCCGACCACATCAGCGTGAGTGTCGGCGCTGGTCTAGATAGATGTGGGTCTGTGAAGATGTGGGTCTAGACAAATGATCAATGCACCCCCATTAACCACATGTAATTTTTTCCCCACTTATTGTTGCTGATGCTGTAACAATAATAATGTAAATACCCGTGTCCCGAAGAAGGGACTGCTCTGGCTCTGCGATGCGATAGAGATATCACATTGTGCAGGCCCTAATGCACGGAGGGACAGGGGGTCAGTCTTTCCTTCTGTTGGCTAGACGACTAATGCAGGCGTCCAACCCTCGTTCGACCGCTCTCATGAGATTATCAGCGTAGCTTCCTATCAACTAGGTTAACGCATCCGCTTACTTATACTACAATATCACCATCGCCATCATCAAGTGCCATGCCGAAAGGCGTGGGCGATCATGATTCGCCATCTCATATGGTCACCAGTCCCAACTCAGGTCTGTGTTCTTGTCCTGACCGACATGTCTTGCTGCGAAACCATCAAGGTACTTATCCCTTTGTCTTCCTCTTACTTTCTTGCCATGAAGCTTACCGTTTTTTTTTTTCGCATATCCTTTTACAGGACATTGCAGTCAACACCAGCATTTTTCAGCCGCCGTTGATGTCTTGGCAAGTTTTACGTTCAGCAGTTTGCCATTGCTTTCTGAATAACCTGCTGACATACCCACGTAAGTAACCAACGCGACGCGATCTGCTGCCGAATCTTGCGCAGCTGTGTTACGTACGATAGTATACGGATTACGAATAACGCCCTAAATTCCTACTCCAGGGAGACCGGCATGAAGCGTACCAGTTGTCACTCAATTCACTAGTAAACATGTCCAAAGAACCTTGACTGTCTGCGTCTAATTTCTCCATCAGCCTACTTTTATTCATTTGTCTCTTGAAGGACTGTCTCATTTGATTTTCTGTCCATGGCATTATTTGCATTGTCCCCATTATACTATACTTATACGTATACTATACTCGGACTCTATTGCTGTAAAGTATAGTTGTCGCACTAAGCTCTTGATCCGTTATCCCTTGTCGTGCCAGCTGGCGTCGGAGACAAACCTATCGACAACTCCCGTTCTCTATTTCTGTTTATTAAGTCATGTACGGGTTTTAATACATAAGGTGAAGCTAAACTGTGCAGCAGTATCTTTTCTCCTGGCCTAGCTCAGTCTCTGTTCTCAGTTAGCCTTACAAGTTGTTTTAGTGTGAGAAATAGATTCAGAGGTATTCACAGGCAGCCATAGACAGAAAAGACACAAGCAGAGGTCAGAGGATACACCCTCGCAAAAGAAACATTAAAAGCTGTAGTGAGATCACAGTGGAATTCGAACCTTCCGCCTCCAAGTGACGATAGCTCCTCTCTAAAATAAACAAGTGTTTTTGAACGCATTACAGCTAGACATTCCTTACAGGTTTTTTTTTTTTTAAATTTTAATCGTTCGCTCGGCTTTGACCTCAAGCTTAGTCCATATATGTGCTACTTCTTCTAGTGCACTGGACGGATTTTTGCGTGTGGATTAGCTTTCCCTATTCGTAATGTCCCTCGCCATCAGGCGATTACGCCCGAGTTCAAAAGAGAACGCAAAAAAAAAAAAAAGGTTGGCGCCATAGGTTGCCAGATGTATATCGCCAGTTGTTTGTTGCGCCCCTGTGTTACTGGGACCGGAGGTGAAACAGAGAATTGTAACACTGTAACTTACCACGCATGCCGTAAGAGGCGACTGAGGAGGGTTGGCCTGAGACTGCTATAGAAACCTGTAGCTGCAAACGTCCACCAATCATGAACAAGTCTACAGGTAGTTTTGGCTGGAGCTCTTTGAAGTCATATGCTCCATGTGGGTGGTGAAAGGCAGCAGGAGCAGGAGAAAGAAGAATAAGAAAAAGTAGTAGTAGTAGTAGTAGTAGAGAAAAAGAGTGTTGAGATGCTACATAGAACCTGTACTTTTATATGGATGTGAAGCTTGGACAATGAGCAGCCAGGCTGAAAAACATCTGATGGCTGTAGAAATGTGGTTTCTGAGGAAAATGCAAAGAATTCCATGGACAGCCAGAAAGACCAATGAACAAGTCCTTCAAGAAACAAATGAAGATCGTAAACTGATCAGAGACATTAGACGTAGACAGTCACAATTTTTTGGGCATGTTATGAGAAGAAATGATTTGGAGAACTTGGTGACAACTGGTAAGATCGAGGGGAACAGACCAAGGGGAAGACCTAGAAACAAGTATCTGGATGGCTTGGCCTTGTGGCATGGTCGAGACAGAAACACGGAGCTGATCCACGACTCTGGTGATCGAGTGAGATGGCAGAACATGACCGCCCACGCTTACCGGCATGGCACATGATGGATGGATGGAGTAGTAGTAGTAGCAGCAGCAACAGTAGTAGTAGTAGTAGTAGTAGTAGTAGCAGCAGCAGCAACAGTAGTAGTAGTAGTAATAGTAGTAGTAGTAGTAGTAGTAGTAGTAGTAGCAGCAGCAGCAGCACCACCACCACCACCACCACCACCAGCAACAGTAGTAGTAGTAGCCGTCGTCGTTGTTATTGTTGTATTGTCGTTTTATTTGTTGTCGTTGTTGTTGCTGCTGTTGCTGTAGTAGTAGTAGTAGTAGTAGTAGTAGTAGTAGTAGTAGTAGTAGTAGTAGTAGTAGTAGTAGTAGCGGTGGCGGTAGCAGCAGCAGCAGCAAATGTTGACTATATTATTACATATAATAATGAACTGTACGTAACTCTTACGTAACTTACATACACTGATGACATGAATGTATTGCATCTGTCCTCCATCACATAATAAAATCCAGCATTGACTCATCCTCTTTTTGTTCTTCATTTCTGTGTTACATCTGCCTTCTGCAGTTCAGTTTCAAAATATGAGAGTCTCCAAACTTACCTGGCAGCAGGGCCATTGGCTGCAATGTGGTGTATAACGTGTGTATACACTCCACATCTATCCGTATTAGCCACCTCCATAACCCACATCCGTATTAGCCACCTCCATAACCCACATCCGTATTAGTCACCTCCATAACCCACACACGTATTAGCCACCTCCATAACCCACACACGTATTAACCACCACCATAACCTACACTCGTATTAGCCACCTCTAATACCCACACCCGTATTAGCCACCTCCATTACCCACACCCGTATTAGACACATCCATAACCCACATCCATATTAACGACCGCCATAACCCACATCCGTATTAACGACCTCCATAACCCACATCCGTATTAGCCACCTCCATAAACCACATCCATATTAAAGACCACCATAACCCACATCCGTATCAACGACTACCATAACCCACATCCGTATCAACGACTACCATAACCCACATCCGTATTAACGACTACCATAACCCACACCCATATTAGCCACCTTCAGTACTCACACCCGTATTAGCCACCCCCAATACCCACACCTGTATTAGCCACCTCCATAACCCATAGACCCTCAAGTAATCAGCCGCAATAACCTTTGTTTAGATCCACTTCCGTGTCCGCGTGCTGTGTAATCAAATTCCACTTCTATGACGTCAAAGCTTCATAAATTCCGAATCTTAGCATCGTTTCTTTTTCTTCATTTTGCAATCTTTTAGTTTTATTTATCTTGTTATTTCCATTTTTGGTCCTGCCCCGATCCATTTTCAATTTATTTGGGTTCTAAATTTTTCCTGTCTTAACTTTTTCTGCTTTTATTATTGCTGTAAGCGTTGACGTTTCTGGCGCGGACAAAAACCGTATCCCCGGAATGTATTACCGCCGTCAGGACGAAAGGACCGACCTATTTGCATAGAGATAATTGGCTTCCTTCTAGTGGCACCGAAAGCGACGTTCATGCAGAAAACGTTGTACACGATCCAATATTTGCCGAGCCCTGATCGATTTTGAATGTATGGATGATGGTAGTGGCCGAGTCCGGAGGGTGTTGAGGTCGTGATGGTGAGAACCTGAGACTGACTCGGTGCCAAGTAGAAGGAAGGAAGCTGGGTCGTGGGTGATTTCGCGGCGATTGTTGGTTGTAGACTGAGTAATGGTTTGTTTTGTAGGAGCTACTAATTTGTTAGTACAAAATATCTCGTCTACAACTGTTCAATGGATGTTGTCAAGGAAAAGAGGATGGGGAAGTGTTACAGTGGGGCATACGTCGCGTTGGTTGCTTAAGTGAATTGATTTGAATGATGTGTGTATGCGTTTCTAAGGGAAACGTCGGTTCCTTAAGTGAATTGATTTAAATGTGTGTGAATGTGATTCTGAGGTTCTAAGGGGGCATTAAAATAAATCACAAGAACTTAGTACGACTCAGCAGAGATTTGACTGGAGCTTTTCTATGGGATAGACATTGTGGAATGAGTTCCTTGGACATTCATTGTCTGACTGCCTGCGGTCATGTCTCGTGACTTATAATTCGTTATTGGATATTCTTTTCATAAAACCCACACGAATATACAAATCATCAGACATATAGACGCCTGTTCAGAGCCTAAATATATGAGGATGAGACCAACATTATCCGCACTGTTAACACTGAGCAAACATTGCTTTGGGTGTCAGAGCATATATACTCCTAATCTTTATTCACCGAACTTCCACCGCTTTGGTCTCCTAAAAGCAGCGCTTCGAGGACGAAGATCCACCTCTGATGAAAAGGTGAAGACAGCGGTGCATTCGTGGCTCACAGCTCAGCCTAAAACATCTTATATATAAATTGCGATCTCCGTCTGTCTGTCTGTCTGTCCATATGTCCTTTATGCGCTCGCGAACGGCCCATCCGATTGAGATGAAATTTTCTACACGTTTTCCTTTCATTCCAGCGCTGCCAACTGTCGTATTTTTTTTTCTTCTTCCTCCTCCTCCCTCCTCCCATTCCCAAAATACGTACGTAAATATATGATGATGATGATGAAAGAATCCCCGAACCAAAACGCTAGGGAAAGGGAAGAAAATGACGTGACTACACAGAATCGTCACACGGCAATCATCATCATCATCAAGTGCCGTGCCGGCTGGCGTAGGCGTTCAACTCTGCTGCTGATATATATGCCTCCATGCCACGGCAATATCAATAACAATTCATCTTTTTATGTGTAAGGAAGTTATCTACAGTCGTGTAGAAGGGAAGAACAATCAATGGAAGGACCGAAATCACAGAACCTAGACGAGTATGAATTCGGAATGGCGAACTCCCTCCTCCTCTCTTCTCCTCCTGCCTCTACCTCCTCCTCTCCTCCTGCCTCTACCTCCTCCCTCCACCCTCCTCCTCTTCCTCCTCCCTCTACCTCCTCCCCCTCCTCCTTCTCCCTCTTCCTCTCCCCTCCTCCTCCCTCCTCCTCCCTCTACCTCCTCCCTCCTCCTCCCTCTACCTCCTCCCTCCACCCTCCTCCTCTTCCTCCTCCCCCTCCCTCCTCCCTCCTTCTCCCCCTCCCTTCTCCCTCCTCCTCCCTCTCCTCCTCCCTTCTCCTCATCCATCCTACTCCCTTCTCCTCCTCCTCCTCTCTCCCCCTCCCTCTACCTCCTCCCTCCTCCTCCTTCCTCCACATCCCTCTTCCTCCTCCCTCCTCATCATTCCTCCTCCTCCACCTCCTCCCCCTTCTCCCTCCTCCTTCTACCTCTTCCTCCCTCCACCTCCTTCCTCCTCCTCCTCTCCTCTCCTCCTCCTCTCCTCCTCCCTCTCCCTCCTCCCTCCTCCTCCCCCACCTGCGTTTCTCCTCCTCCCTCCTTCTCCCTCCTCCTCCCCTCCCTCCTCCCCCTCCCTCTTCCTCCTCCTCCTCCTCCTTCACCCTCCTCCCTCCTCCTCCTCTTTCACCCTCCTCCCTCCTCCTCCCTCCTCCTCCTCCCTCCTCATCCCTCTTCCTCCTCCCTCCTTCCTCCTCCTCCCCTTTCCCCCCTCCTTCTCTTAATCCCTCCTCCTCCCTCCTATTCCTCCTTACTCCTCCTCCTCCCTCCTCCTCCTCTCTCCGCCTATCTCTTCCTCCCTCCTCCTCCCTCCTCCTCCCTCCTCCACTCTCTTCCTCCTCCCTCCTCCCTCTTCCTCCTCCCTCCTCGCCCTCCTCTTCCTTCCTCCTTCGCCCTCCTCCTCCCTTCTCCTCCTCCCCCTCCCTCCTCCCCCTCATCCCTCCCCCTCCCTCCTCCTTCTTCCTCCCTCATCCTCCTCCTTCCTCCTCCTCCTCCTCCCTCTACCTCCTCCCTCCTCCTCCCTTCACATTCCTCCTCCTCCATCTTCCTCCTCCTCCCTTCACATTCCTCCTCCTCCCTCCTCCTCCTCTCTCCTCCTCCCTCTACCTCCCTCTACCTCCTCCCTCCTCCTCCCTTCACATTCCTCCTCCTCCCTCTTCCTCCTCCTCCCCCTCATCCTCTTCCCTCCTTCTCCTCCCTCCTCCTTCTCCCTCTTCCTCCCTCCTCCCACTCTCCCCTCCTCCTCCCTCCTCCTCCCTTTCCCTCCTCCTCCCTCTCCTCCTCCTCCTCCCTCATCCTCCTGCGTTCTCCTCCTCCCTCCTTCTCCCTCCTCCTCCCTCTTCCTCCTCCCTCCTCCTTCTCCTCCCTCCTCCTCCCTCTTCCTCCCTCTTCCTGCTCCCTCCGCCTCCTCCCTCCTCCTCCCTCCTATTCCTCCCTCCTCCTCCTCTCTCCGTCTATCTCTTCCTCCCTCCTCCACCCTCTTCCTCCTACTCCTCCTTTTTCTTCTTCTGCTGCTGCCGCTGCTCCATTTACCCAAGTTAATTGTTGGGGGAATATGTAAAGATCTTTCAAGTGCTCTTTCTAATGCTTTTTGTAAGTTGGTCTTCGTTTATCTAAGGTTGTTCTAACCGCAACCAATAAATGATAAGACAGACAGGCAGGCAGACAGACAGACAGAGAGGGAGGGACAGACAGACAGACAGACAGACAGACAGATAGTCGGGAACGGGAACTTATATGAATTAAATGAGATGCTCCCCATCAGGAGCTGGGCGAAGCCGGGCCGGGTCAGACAAACAGACAGACAGACAGGCAGACAGACAGACAGACAGAGAGGGAAGGACAGACAGACAGACAGATAGTCGGGAACGGGAACTTATATGAATTAAATGAGATGCTCCCCATCAGGAGCTGGGCGAAGCCGGGCCGGGTCAGACAGGCAGACAGACAGACAGTCGATAACGGGAACGGGAACTTATATGACTACTTATCTGAATTAAATTAGATGCTCCCCACCAAGGACTGGGCGATGCCGGGCCGGGTCAGACAGACAGACAGACAGACAGACAGACAGTCGGTAACGGGAACGGGAACTTATATGACTACTTATATGAATTAAATGAGATGCTCCCCACCAAGGACTGGGCGATGCCGGGCCGGTTCAGACAGACAGACAGACAGACAGTCGGTAACGGGAACGGGAACTATATGACTACTTATCTGAATTAAATGAGATGCTCCCCACCAAGGACTGGGCGATGCCGGGCCGGGTCAGACAGACAGGCAGACAGGCAGACAGACAGACAGTCGGTAACGGGAACGGGAACTTATATGACTACTTATATGAATTAAATGAGATGCTCCCCACCAGGGACTGGGCGAAGCCAGGCCGGGTCAGCTAGTGTTTAATAAAGGAATACCAAAGCTTGCTGACAGGTGGATTATGTGTATTGAAAAACGAGGATATTATTTCGAAAAATGATGTATTTGTCTTTTCTAAAAGTTGATTGAAATGAATTCTACAGTAAGTTGTTAACACAGCTGATCTACTATAAAGTTTTTCTGTCCCGCTGATCAGTGATTCGCTCATATGACCATCTTAAATTGTGACAGTACTGCAAGTTGTACACTGTCTTGCCTGGATTATCTCGCTGCATCTCGTCAGGTGCATAGTTAGTTATATATCGTGTGACGTGAACAGATGCATCCTTTTCTGGCTGAATTACAAAATTCACATATTGACGGTACTGTTCAAATGTGGAGCATCTGATATCCCCACAGTAATCGCTGATTTACCATAACGTTTTTATGTCTGCACAACACTGGTATTAAACACATAATGGAAATGTTTGTGCAAGTTATTTACGTGAACATTTCCATAGCATTTTTGCTAAGAGTAGGCCATAAGACCGCCGTCCTGACAAACGAGTTATGAATATTAAACCTACCCATGGTTAAAAAGAGCCGGTTGCCTAGGATGAACTGTGTAAAGGGAGAAAACCTTTCGCAAATACTTAGAAAAGGAGACTTAAAGGAGAGAGAATCGACTTCGCTGCACCGGGTTTTTATCCCATATTGCTCAGTCTCTTTCCGCAAGTCAGGCTGCCGAAAGCGGCTCACAAAACACGAACTCTGTAGATCCAGCGATGACTCCCAGGAGTCCGAGACAGTGAACTAAAAGGGGGAATCCGAAATCGAACCCATAATCTTCGTAGCGCGAGGCAGACCGCTTAACGACTCCACTACTGAGACTGTCATACAAACATGCCGGAAACAGACACACTGCATAACTAGGTGTGATGCACGCCTCTTTCATCAAAAAGAAGAAGACTGAAGAAGAATAGCAGGCCCAAAACAAATTATGATTGTCATCTTTTAATTTCTCTACACAACTTGTTGTTGCTTCTAGAAAGTTATGCTTCATGTGCTGTATTGTTTTCCTTACCTCCATTCATTGAATTCTGATATTGTCCGCGGAATCCACTCACCAGGTGTGTTTCAGCTTCGCTAGCGATTGGGCAGCTCCCACAAGTATAGAATACTGTAACTCAACATATATTTGCAGCAGCAAGTCAAGCTCCCACATGTATAGAACACTGTAACTCAACATATATTTGCAGCAGGAAGTCAAGCTTCCACATGTATACAACACTGTAACTCAACATATATTTACAGCAGTAAGTCAAGCTCCCACATGTATAGAACACTGTAACTCAACATATATTTACAGCAGTAAGTAAAGCTCCCACATGTATACAACACTATAACTCAACATATATTTACAGCAGCAAGTCAAGCTCCCACATGTATAGAAAGAACACTGTAACTCAACATATAATTGCAGCAGCAAGTCAAGCTCCCACATGTATAGAACACTGTAACTCAACATATATTTGCAGCAGGAAATCAAGCTCCCACATGTATAGAACACTGTAACTCAACATATATTTGCAGCAGGAAATCATGCTCACACATGTATAGAACAATATAACTCAACATATATTTGCAGCAGCAAGTCAAGCTCCCACATGTATAGAACGCTGTAACTCAACATATATTTGCAGCAGCAAGTCAAGCTCCCACATGTATAGAACAATATAACTCAACCTATATTTTCAGCAGCAAGTCAAGTTCCCACATGTATAGAACACTATAACTCAACATATATTTGCAGCAGCAAGTCAAGCTCCCACATGTATAGAACACTATAACTCAACATATATTTGCAGCAGGAAGTCAAGCTCTCACATGTATAGAACACTATAACTCAACATATATTTGCAGCAGGAAGTCAAGCTTCACATTTATACAACACTATAAACTCAACTATATTAACTCCCATATATTTGCAGCTGTAACAAGCTCCATTTGCAGAGCAAGTAACTCCACATTGCAGAGAAATATCCACACATATATTTGCAGCAGAAGTCAAGTCCACATGATAGCAACTGAACTCCACATTATTGAGCAGAAACCCCACATGTATAAGAACACGTAACTCCACATGTATTGCAAGGAAGTCAACTCAACCAATTTTAAGCACAAATCAACATATATTTGCAGCAGGACAGTCAACTCACAATGTTAGCAGCACTATAACTCCCACATGTATAGAACACTAAACTCACCAATATGTAGCACAGACGTCAACTCAACATGTATTTAAGATAATCAACTCCAACATGTATAAAAGCAGAAATAACTTCACATGTATATTACACTATAAGTCAACTCATATTACAGCAGTAAGTCAAGCTCCAACATAGTATACGCACAATAACTAAACATGTATTAGCAGCAAGTCAACCCGGACATTAGAACAAATGTAACTCAACATATATTTGCAGCAGGAAATCATGCTCACACATGTATAGAACAATATAACTCAACATATATTTGCAGCAGCAAGTCAAGCTCCCACATGTATAGAACGCTGTAACTCAACATATATTTGCAGCAGCAAGTCAAGCTCCCACATGTATAGAACAATATAACCCAACATATATTTGCAGCAGCAAGTCAAGTTCCCACATGTATAGAACACTGTAACTCAACATATATTTGCAGCAGCAAGTCAAGCTCCCACATGTATAGAACACTGTAACTCAACATATATTTGCAGCAGGAAGTCAAGCTCCCACATGTAAAGAACACTATAACTCAACATATATTTGCAGCAGGAAGTCAAGCTCTCACATGTATAGAACACTATAACTCAACATATATTTGCAGCAGGAAGTCAAACTTCCACATGTATACAACACTGTAACTCAACATATATTTACAGCAGTAAGTCAAGCTCCCACATGTATACGAACACTATAACTCAACATATATTTACAGCAGCAAGTCAAGCTCCCAATGTATAGAAAGAACACTGTAACTCAACATATATTTGCAGCAGCAAGTCAAGCTCCACATGTATAGAACACTGCCCCGGGAAGGTTAACCCGGTCAACAAATGCCCGCAGAAGTCGGATGTGTCGGCCTAACGGCGCAAGAACGCAGCTCAGCTGTAAACAGGCACAACGCAATCACATCCGAAAAAAAACTCCGTGATGAACGAAGAAGAAGAAGAACACTGTAACTCAACATATACTTGCAGCAGGAATCAAGCTCCCACATGTATAGAACACTGTACCTTCAACAATATATTTGCAGCAGGAATCATGCTCACAAATGTATAGAACAATATAACTCAACATATATTTGCAGCAGCCAAGTCAAGCTCCCACATGTATAGAACACTGTAACTCAACATATATTTGCTCCCACATGTATAGAACACTATAACTCAACATATATTTGCAGCAGGAAGTCAAGCTTTCACATGTATACAGCACTGTAACTCAACATATATTTACAGCAGTAAGTCAAGCTCCCACATGTATAGAACACTATAACTCAACATATATTTGCAGCAGCAAGTCAAGCTCCCACATGTATAGAACACTGTAACTCAACATATATTTGCAGCAGCAAGTCAAGCTCCCACATGTATAGAACACTGTAACTCAACATATATTTGCAGCAGGAAATCAAGCTCCCACATGTATAGAACACTGTAACTCAACATATATTTGCAACAGGAAATCATGCTCACACATGTATAGAACAATATAACTCAACATATATTTGCAGCAGCAAGTCAAGCTCCCACATGTATAGAACACTGTAACTCAACATATATTTGCTCCCACATGTATAGAACACTATAACTCAACATATATTTGCAGCAGGAAGTCAAGCTTCCACATGTATACAACACTGTAACTCAACATATATTTACAGCAGTAAGTCAAGCTCCCACATGTATACAACACTATAACTCAACATATATTTACAGCAGCAAGTCAAGCTCCCACATGTATAGAAAGAACACTGTAACTCAACATATATTTGCAGCAGCAAGTCAAGCTCCCACATGTATAGAACACTGTAACTCAACATATATTTGCAGCAGGAAATCAAGCTCCCACATGTATGGAACACTGTAACTCATTATATATTTGCAGCAGGAAATCATGCTCACACATGTATAGAACAATATAACTCAACATATATTTGCAGCAGCAAGTCAAGCTCCCACATGTATAGAACACTGTAACTCAACATATATTTGCAGCAGCAAGTCAAGTTCCCACATGTATAGAACACTGTAACTCAACATATATTTGCAGCAGCAAGTCAAGTTCCCACATGTATAGAACACTATACCTCAACATATATTTGCAGCAGCAAGTCAAGCTCCCACATGTATAGAAAGAACACTGTAACTCAACATATATTTGCAGCAGCAAGTCAAGTTCCCACATGTATAGAACACTATAACTCAAAATATATTTGCAGCAGCAAGTCGAGATCCCACATGTATAGAACACTGTAACTCAACATATATTTGCAGCAGCAAGTCAAGCTCCCACATGTATAGAACACTATGACTCAACATATATTTGCAGCAGCAAGTCAAGCTCCCACATGTATAGAACACTGTAACTCAACATATATTTGCAGCAGCAAGTCAAGCTCCCACATGTATAGAACACTGTAACTCAACATATATTTGCAGCAGCAAGTCGAGATCCCACATGTATAGAACACGGCTTTTGCATGCCCTATTCTGCTCTTAATCTCTGTTGTAATAAATAATATACAATAGGTATAATATACTATATACTCCCCCGATGTGTCTCCACCTTGACGTTGTGGGGGAGCTTGCGTGTCCCATCGACCCCATTTGCTTGCCGATGGATGAAAAACTACATATCGGACAGCTTATGGGATAGGGACCAGACTAAGAGAGACACAACCTGCTGCTCTGCAGGTATAGACTGAGGATAACAGTCAAAAGTTTAAAAGGTGCACGAAGGCAGACTTTTTTGGTCCGGATAAAACTCTTAAGGCTCCCTGTCGAGGGCTGTGGCTGAACGCCTCTAAGCCACAAACCCTTGGATCTGAGAGCCAGGCCGATACCAGTCTACCGGAAACTCTTAAGGTTCACTGTCGAGGGCTGTGGCTGAACGCCTCTAAGCCACAAACCCTCGGATCTGAGAGCCAGGCCGATACCCGTCTACCGGAAAATAGAAACATGATACTGAGCAAGCTACATGCTCAGGTCTGATACATGTTCGAAGTCTCTCAGCTGGGGGATATGAGAGATTCCCTGGCCGTTTCCCGTTCACTGCTGCACGAAGGTAAGGTGCTGAGCCGGCAGTACATGTAGCCTACCTCGTGAGCGAGTACAAAAAAGTCAGAAAAGTGCCCCAGTCGAAGGGTTACGGAAACTGTCTGTATCTAACTCATAGAGAGTGTAGTCAAAAGTGGAAGAATGTCTCATCAACGCGAAATGGAACGCACGGCGAGCGAACCTATTGCGTGGTCTGAAGTCACAAGCAAAAGCTTACCGAGTGGATGTCACTCGCAGTCTGACCGCTCCTGGTGTGTGATTGAGCGATCAGTGGCAAGTGGGATGCCCAACACATGGAAGTGAGGAACTAAAGCAGCCATGAGCAGGACGTGGAAACTCCTTGGGTGAGCCCAGTCTCAGAGCAATATGTGCCGGCTCTGCAATTATGGAAGCCTCCTTGGATAGCGAGATAATGCCCATGGTCTGCCCCTGCCTTCCCTTGAGGGCAGACCACGATATCGTTGATCGCTCTATCTTGACCAGCTGAGATGTGGGTGACATTACAACAGTCTAACGTGTCTCGAAACCAGAGGAAGGCTAACCTCACTAAAAAATGCCCGCCGGAAGTCGGAAGTGTCGTCCTACGGGTGGCAAACTAAAAATTGACACTACGCATTTACGTCCGAGTGAAATGTCTCGTCCGAATGTCTCCCGTGCTAGGAACAGCTCTGACTACCTAGTTTCCGAATGCCGCTCTTGTTCGGAACAGCTCTGACTAGGTAGTTTTCCGAATGTCTGTCGTGCCTGGAACAGCTCTGACGGGCGCAACGACAAGCACATGTGCGAAAAACTCGCTGAGTGAATACCTTCTGCAGACCTGTCTGGTTTGTGCGGGAACGGCCCGGGGCGAACGAAAAGCCCAATATATTGAAGTGAGGAATTAAAGCAGCCATGAGCATGACGTGACCACTCCCTCGGTGAGCCCAGTATCAGGGCGCTATGTGTCGGCCCTGCAACTATGGAAGCAACCTAGGATGGCGGAAAATGCTATGGACTGTGCCTTCCTTCTCTTGAGGGATGACCGAAGTCCACGACTGTTCGAACTTGACCAGCTGGGATGTGGACGGTACCACAAAAGTGAGAGTCTCCCAGGATTGCTAACCTGGTCAAAAATGCACGCGAAAGCCGGATGTGTGACCTAAGGGTTTTCAACCCAAGGGTGCCTAACGCACACCGCAATCACATATGAAAAAACACTCCGGATGAACGAAAAGAAGAAGAAGAAGAACACTGTAACTCAACATATATTTGCAGCAGCAAGTCGAGATCCCACATGTATAGAACACTGTAACTCAACATACATTTGCAGCAGCAAGTCGAGATCCCACATGTATAGAACACTGTAACTCAACATATATTTGCAGCAGCAAGTCAAGCTCCCACATGTAATAGAACACTGTAACTCAACATATATCTGCAGCAGCAAGTCGAGATCCCACATGTATAGAACACTGTAACTCAACATATATTTGCAGCAGCAAGTCAAGCTCCCACATGTATAGAACACTGCAACTCAACATATATTTGCAGCAGCAAGTCAAGGACCATTTCCCACAGCTTCTGTTGTATTGGGTACATGGTTCTAGCCCCGTATTTGTATATGCGATGGGGATGTGGTCAATCTAACTCCAACGCCTTTACTTCCCACAACATTCCACGGTGCTCAGTTTATGCTGGGTGGACCTGGGAGGCGAGGTCAGTGTTTAAAACATCCCCGCCTCAAGGAAGGGGAGGGGAGTTTCAAGCGCATGGCTTCCGGACCGGTTGGCAGGCATGCTAGCCACCACATGCCAGGGCTCCCATTGTAAGAACTAGTAGACGGCAAATAGAGTAAGAAGCAGCTGAGAGGTTTAGTGGGGTGTCGAGAGGTTTAGTGGGGTGTCGAGAGGTTTAGTGGGGTGTCGAGAGGTTTAGTGGGGTGTCGAAGGTTTAGTGGGGTGTCGAGAGGTTTAGTGGGGTGTCTCTTCCTGGAGACAGCATCTACTCAAGGCCTGGGCTAGATTGTTATGAAATAAGAATAGAATGGCACAGTCACCTGATTATAGGGTAGTACATTGGAAGTCTAGCGTTTTCACACAACGGGCGAAAAACGTCACGACCCGGGTACACGCTAGAATCGTTAACCCTCCCCTCCCTACATTTGTAAATCCGTTGAGAAGAGCAGGTAGGGTAGGCCGTGACCAAGGCAAAATGTCAAAATGAGAAAAGCTTTCACAAAAGAAAAGAAAAAAGTAACGTACGATTCTGTTATGGATTGAGACAGATAGGACAACAACAGTCAGATGACCAAGATCACGTGTGTTTCCGGTGTCAGCATGCGGGTGTGTGACCTGGATACTTCACATAAGTGTACACGAGCGCCTTTGAATATAAATATTCAATTAATCAATCAGATGTCGTCTCCACACTGAAAGTTGGCTGCAATGGATCTCCAACACCGCCTGCCTCTCGCTGTTTGCACGTTCTATCAGACCGCTGATCGTCCATCAGCGAACACAACTCTAAATCTGAGTATGAGCCTTACTGATACTGTGCGGAGACAGGACTCAACATCCTGAGACACACAACACAACACTATGGATCCCTGTAGTTCACAGCGTAAATCAATGGATTGAGCTCCAGATATTACCTAACCCATGTGCCTCAGCCATATCCAATATTGTGTCTAATGCCGCCAGAGAAAGTCACGTCCCCAAATTTACTGGGACCCATTACTATAAAAGGACCACCACTTCAAAAATAGAAGTATAAACATGAGTATGAAAAGCTCAAACAACAGGTCAAACTAGAAACAGTAGCCGTAACCTTACAGTCACAAACTATGGTATGAAAAGCTCGACCGTTGAGTTAGTTGGAGGGGAGGGGAAAAATGAAGACCTATAAGGAAAAACCCAGGAATGTTCCACCCCGTTGCTATGATTGGAGAGTGGCATCCTTAAGAGCGTCTTACAAGGATGTTTTATTGTTTTTGCAGAGATGGCCCCCACCAGGCACACTTCAGACAGTTTGCTTGACCGTTTCTCACTTTCGCAGGTTTAGGCACCTGCTAGATGGATATCTGCGACACGGCCTGGTCACACTTGTCACTCATATACGCTCTTAACTGGAGATGGTGTGAGGGGGACGATTGCATTCCCTCTCTGAAACTTGGGGTGATGCGCCCGCCTTCCGCGAAGGCTTCCTCGGAAATGACTTGCCCGGGCGAAACGCGCGCTCAATTTTGACCAGCTAAATTACCCAGCATGCCTCAGCCAAGCAACAACAACTGAAGGTTACATCAGCTCAGCATCATCATCATTCGGGGCCGCGATGAGCGGCTGTTTATATATATTTATATGTATATATAAAGTACGAGCCTGTTCCACGACCAAACATTTGAGCCGATATTACCCAAGTCACTCCGAACATGAAATACACTGCCCAGAATGTTCACGAAAACCACTGGGCATACTAAATTACGACAAAATAAAATACTACGTTGACAGTGAAAAATGAAGAGAAACAAACAGCTCCATGTACAAATACGAAGTCAATTGTTTCAACAATGAAGAGCAGAAACAGTGCGATACCAGCAGACCTATGGGCACCACTACGCGGATATACCAGAAATCCAACAGGATTGTACTGCAATGGATTCCTTCCATTCGACATACCTGGAAATTAAGAAGCTGACAAGACTGCCAAAAGAAGGTGGAAAATTACCCTTCCTAATAAAGACATAACCCATGACGAGGCCAAGCTATTTATAAGAAGCAGTTAAAGAACCAAGTGAAAACCCGAGCACAATGGTCGCCAGAAAGATGATGCATATTATCAACTCAGTTGAAAATAACAGGAAACAATTTTCAGATTCCGCAGAGGACACCACGTGTTCACAAAACTAAAGATATGAGATACTGATGAAATGTGATTGCGGAACTGATGAAATGTGATTGCGGAACTGGTGAAATGTGGTTGTGGAACTGGTGAAATGTGATTGTGGAACTGGTGAAATGTGATTGTGGAACTGGTGAAATGTGATTGTGGAACTGGTGAAATGTGATTGTGGAACTGATGGAATGTGATTGTGGAACTGGTGAAATGTGATTGTGGAACTGGTGAAATGTGATTGTGGAACTGGTGAAATGTGATTGTGGAACTGGTGAAATGTGATTGTGGAACTGGTGAAATGTGATTGTGGAACTGGTGAAATGTGATTGTGGAACTTATGAAATATGATTGTGGAACTTATGAAATGTTATTGTGGAACTGGTGAAATATGATTGTGGAACTGATGAAATGTGATTGTGGAACTGGTGAAATGTGATTGTGGAAGTAGTGAAATGTGATTGTGGAAGTAGTGAAATGTGATTGTGGAACTGATGAAATATGATTGTGGAACTGGTGAAATATGATTGTGGAACTGATGAAATGTGATTGTGGAACTGGTGAAATGTGATTGTGGAAGTAGTGAAATGTGATTGTGGAACTGGTGAAATGTGATTGTGGAAGTAGTGAAATGTGATTGTGGAACTGGTAAAATGTGATTGTTGAATTGGTGAAATGTGATTGTGG
This sequence comes from Cepaea nemoralis, assembly GCA_014155875.1. Taxonomy (NCBI): domain Eukaryota; kingdom Metazoa; phylum Mollusca; class Gastropoda; order Stylommatophora; family Helicidae; genus Cepaea; species Cepaea nemoralis. The sequence goes on along the minus strand of JACEFZ010001061.1, from coordinate 246,993 downwards.
AACTGGTGAAATGACAGCTGAACATTTGCTGTAGGGATGGCCGACATGCAGAACAGAGACAATTATGTTGGCCGACACCGGCTCTATTTGAAGACAAACTCTAACGGAAGTAAGGTCAGAACACTATTATTATTTACTTTGTGGGAGAAAGTAATGTCTGTTCGTTAATGCATACTGTTTGGGAGAAAGTTGTCTGTTCATTAATGTATACTGTGTGTGAGAAAGTTAATACTGTTTATTAAATTATACTGTGTGGGAGAAAGTTAAGTCTGTGTTCTAATGCATGCGTTGTTGGGGAAATTAAGTCAGAACATTCTTGTATTGTGGAAGAAAGTCAACTCAATTCATTGTTGTATACTTTTCGGACGAAATTAGGTCAGAACTTCTTTTTTTTCCCCGCGTTTCCATCCTGTTTCAGGATATTGCGGTCAACACCATCATCTTTCAGCTGTATGTTGATTCCTAGGCTAGATTACGCTCATCAGCACGCCACGACTTTGTGAGCGACCGGCTCCATACTCTCATAAGTCACTAGCGTGACTCGAACCACTTCTAATTCTCGTCCGCTCACGTTGACTACGAGAGTATTCGGGATTAACGGAGAAAGCTGCTAACCCCTCGGCCAGGCAGCCGGCAGGTCAGAACTTTAGATAACATATTTTTATTGGAGGAAGTTAAATTTAAAAAAAAACAATACTTATTATTTACTTTGTGAGAGAGGTATTATGTAAAAATGTATCATTATTATATACTTTTGGTGGAGGAAGATAAGTCAGAATAATATTATTACATACTTTTTCTGGGAAGAAGTTAAGTCAGAACAGTGTTATTATATAGTTTTCTGGGAACAATTTAAGTCAAACCAGTATTATTATTATCATGTTCTCTAAGAAAAACCACCCAGTCCACCCCATGTCCACCCAATCCTAACCGGGATGATACCCCACTCTCTGCAAATGGCGTATTCTAAGCGCGATTGCACAAATATTTACTCTTCGTCTACCCGAAAAAGCCAGCAATTTCCCGCGGCTCGGGGAAGACAGGAATCAATCGACCCCGGCCTCCGGGGAATCATATTTGATGTATCTAGTCCTGAGAATCAATACAAACTCAACATTAGACGGTGTATCCATGGTATTTCTATTCCCCCCTCTATAGCTTCCTCTTGTTGCCGCTTCAAATTATCGCGGCGACACCCCATCATCTTTTTATGCCAGGCTCGGTTGCTTCCCGAGTCTACAGTGTAAAATGTTATTCAATTATTCCGTCCTTCTCGTCAGATATTGCTCCCCACGGTTGGTGTATTTTCTCCCGTGTAAATAATGTTTTTTGGTGTTTACGTTTTCTCTTCAGGATTCCAGGGCATGTTGTTCCCCTTCATTGTGTACTGTGCTTTTGTTGTCTGGTTGTCTCTATATGAGTAACACTGGGCTGTTTGTCTGTCTGGCTGGTGATGTGTGGATGAAATAATGTATGGGAGAGAGAGAGAGAGAGAGAGAGAGAGAGAGAGAGAGAGAGAGAGAGAGAGAGAGAGAGAGAGAGAGAGAGAGAGAGAGAGAGAATGTTAGACGGACCTGCGTACTCAGTTCTTAACCCGTTGAAAATTAATTTCTGTCTGTCTGCCTGCCTGTTTGTCTGTCTGAATGCCTGCCTGCCTGCCTGTTTGTCTGTCTGAATGCCTGCTTGACTGTCTAAATGCCTGTCTGTCCGTTTGTCTTCTCACCATTCCGTGTCCCATTCGTCAGCATGTGGTCTAAATGCGCTTGACTCTTGTCTCCCCCACACTTTGTCTGTGTGCGTGTGTGTGTGTGTGTGTGTGTGAGAGAGAGAGAGAGAGACACTATCCTGTGTTTGTCTGCCTGACAGCCATGCTACTTACTGTTTACTTGTGTGCTTAATAGTTTAACTAGTTTTTGTGCGTGCGTGCGCACGTGTGCGTGCGTTTGTGTGTCTATGAGTGTCTGATATGTGTTTAACATACCAATCAACACAGTTACCGTTTGCAATATTACATTTTCTCACTGTTCAAGATCTTTCAAACGTTTCTATTTCAACCCATTTTGAAACCAGAATTAGAATTCCGAAAGGATAATTTCTGGTGAAATTCAATAACCAGTGAAATAGAACGTAAGCATTCCGGAATCATGCGTGCCGGTCTTTAGGGATCCTAAATGCCTCTCACATCCGCTGCGTGCTTCTCGGCACTCGGAGAAGCGCTCTAATGCTCGGAACGCCGGCCATTGAGTGGAGTGAAGGAGCTATTAGATGTGGCACTTATGTGACAGCGGCAACCTCGCTTTCGTTACGGAGTCTAGTGTCTAGGAAGGAACTGTCTAAATTTGACTTTTGTTTATGATTTGATGCTTTTCCCGTGTGAAGTATTATTTAGGTTTTGGTTCATCGCTTATTGGTGCCCGCGGGCTAAAATTACCTAGGTGGAGCTCACGGAGAGAACTAGACACATAGCAGAGAATCAAGAGGTGAGGAAATTACTCGTTGGCTGGGACATACATTGAGAAAATTACTGAAAATAATATAACTAACTAGAAAAGCTTTTGTCTGGAATCCACAAGGGGGGGGGGGGGAAGAGAGAGAGAGAGAGGTGGGGGAGGGAGGGGGGGGGGTGAAATAGAGGAAGAACTAAAAGTACATGAAGAATATAAATAGAAGCAGACGTGAATAATATGATTTCTTATTGTATATATAAAAAGAGAACACAGTCCTGATCATGAAGCAAACCATGCCTGCACGAGCCAGGGGCGGACATCGTTAACTTTTACGCCATTCCGTCTCTCCCGTTTTCAGCATTCATTGCCAACCAGGAGTCCCGTCATAATGCTAGTACTGTGATACGGTTGTTGCAAGCTCATTCAAGGACATCGGACATATAGCTGTATATTTTTGCCTCTTCTTTTTACCTTATTCCTCAACGGAGCAAAGTCCCTCAGACAACTAACGCAAAACCGGCTTATCCCCTGTTATTTAACGCAGTTCCCTAATCCCTCTTTACACCATTCCTCTATGTCTCCAGTCAACTCTAGGTCTCGCAGCTCTTCGCGTGCCATGTGGGCCCTAGCAAAGGAATCGCTGGTTACTTTATTATCTGGTTTTCTCAATCTGTGTCCCACCCAACGACCGTGTCCTTTGGGAATATGCCCAGCTCTCTCCATAAGCTTCACATCAGTGATTCTGTCACACAACTTCTGTTCTCTTTTCTGTGATTTTGTCACACCGCTTAATTCCTCTGTAGTCGTGTCACGCAGCTTTGGTCCTATATTCTGTAATTCTGCCACGCAATTTAGTTCCTCTACAATGTAATCCTGTCACACAGCTTCGTGTCCTATATTCTGCACAGACACCTGTCAGTGAATGTCCTTGCATGTGTTCTCATAGATATACAAGCTTGAGAAATATACCGGCTTGACTAGAATATAGCAGTGATACTACTCCCTGCACGGAATGTTTAGTGCGTGAGTGAGTGAGTCAGTGAGTGCGAGCGAGTCAGTCAGTCAGTCAGTCAGTCAGTCAGTCAGTCAGTCAGTCAGTCAGTCAGTCAGTCAGTCAGTCAGTCAGTCAGTCAGTGCGAGCGAGTGAGAGCGTGAGTGAGTCAGTGAGTGCGAGCGAGTGAGTGAGTGAGAGAACGTGAGTGAGTGAGTGAGTCAGTCAGTGAGTGAGTGAGTGAGTGAATGAGTCAGTGAGTGAGTCAGTGAGTGCGAGCGAGTGACTGAGTGAGAGCGTGAGTCAGTGAGTGAGTGAGTGAGTGAGTAAGAGAGCGCGTGAGTGAGTGAGTGCGAGCGACTGAGTGAGTGAGAGAGCATGAGTGAGTGAGTCAGTGAGTAAGGGAGCGCGTGAGTGAGTTAGTTAGTTAGTTAGTTAGTTAGTTAGTTAGTAGCATGTCTTTTACAGGACCGCGTGATCTATCCTATTACTTTCTGGCTGTTTGTAATTTTCTAGGAAGTCTGACATTCAGTACTTTTTTATCTGGACGGCTGACGCTTATATCATTGTGAAAAGCAACGCGAAGCTATATGCTCCCAAATCACATGCGGCCGACTTCGAATTCCTTATGTCGGGATTATGAAACTGTGACCACTACTCCTAAGGACGCTGGATTACCTTTGTCTTTTTCTTTTAAAAACACCAATCCACAGATGCACATACAACCTCCACTACCACTCATCCAACTCTTGTCCACCATCTACCATTCCACTATCCACTGTTTCTCGCAGTCTGTTTTATCTATCTATTTCTCTGCTATTTACCCAGTTTATGATAGTAGAATTTAATCGCCGCTACTGATGAGCACTTATAGAAGACACGTTAAAAATTAAGTAGAAGTAAGAGGACACACTAGGTAACAGAAATAGTGGAAGCTATGGGCACACGGGATTCGAACCTTCCACTTGTGGACAAGGACACCGCCGGCCTGCTGGTGTAGCATGATTACTACCACCTGTGAGCTTATCTGTCTACCTTATTTGTTATTTCTCTCACTACTTTCTTCCATTGCTTGAATCGAACATTCCAAACAGTTCATTTCGCGTGCATTCATCATCATCAAGTGCCCTGCCAGCTGGCGTAGACGTTCATGGCTCTCCACAGATCTCGGTCTTTGGTGTTCTGGATCAACTCTGCTGATGATATTCTTCCATGCCACTGTCTCAATGCATCCAGCATCATTTATCTTGGTCTGCCTCTGTCTCTTTCTTATTGCTGTATATAATGTTATAGTTTCATTAGCCAGTCTCAGGCAGTCGTTGTTACTTACTCTTGCAGTCCAAGGAATTCGCAACATTCGTCACAGGAACCACATCACTGTTGCTTCTATTTTCTTCCTTATTTGTTCATTTACATTCCAGGATTCACTGACATACAGCAAAACTGGTTCTACATAGCATTTCAGCACTCTTTTTCTAACATTCGCATGCATTATTTTGTCTTATTGCCATTTAAAAAAATGTCAACCAGTCGCAGACATAATAATATCATATGAGGGGAATAATGCCACTGGGAGATAGAACAGTGACATGCGTGTATGAAGCAAATAATGCACTATGTGCAAGGCGTACGCCGCACAATGAAAGCAGGATGTCAGTGGGTGCTAGGTAGGCAGATGTCATGTCGTGTTAGCAGGATGTCAGTGGGTGCTTGATAGACAGATGTCGTGTCGTGTTAGCAGGATGTCAGTGGGTGCTAGGTAGGCAGATGTCATGTCGTGTTAGCAGGATGTCAGTGGGTGCTAGGTAGGCAGATGTCATGTCGTGTTAGCAGGATGTCAGTGGATGGTGGCTAGACAGATATTGTGTCGTGTTAGCAGGATATTAGTGGGTGCTAGGTAGACAGATATTGTGTCGTGTTAGCAGGATGCCAGTGGGTGCTAGGTGGACAGATGACGTACTGTGGTAGCAGGATGTCAGTGGATGGTGGCTAGACAGATAGTGTCGTGTTAGCAGGATGTTAGTGGGTGCTAGGTAGACAGATGACGTACTGTGGTAGCAGGATGTCAGTGGATGGTGGCTAGACAGATATTGTGTTGTGTTAGCAGGATGTTAGTGGGTGCTAGGTAGACAGATATTGTGTCGTGTTAGCAGGATGTGAGTGGGTGCTAGGTAGACAGATATTGTGTCGTGTTAGCAGGATGTTAGTGGGTGCTAGGTAGACAGATATTGTGTCGTGTTAGCAGGATGTTAGTGGGTGCTAGGTAGACAGATATTGTGTCGTGTTAGCAGGATGTGAGTGGGTGCTAGGTAGACAGATATTGTGTCGTGTTAGCAGGATGTTAGTGGGTGCTAGGTAGACAGATATTGTGTCGTGTTAGCAGGATGTGAGTGGGTGCTAGGTAGACAGATATTGTGTCGTGTTAGCAGGATGTCAGTGGGTGCTAGGTAGGCAGATGTCATGTCGTGTTAGCAGGATGTTAGTGGGTGCTAGGTAGGCAGATGTCATGTCGTGTTAGCAGGATGTCAGTGGGTGCTAGGTAGACAGATATTGTGTCGTGTTAGCAGGATGTTAGTGGGTGCTAGGTAGACATATATTGTGTCGTGTTAGCAGGATGTTAGTGGGTGCTAGGTAGGCAGATGTCATGTCGTGTTAGCAGGATGTTAGTGGGTGCTAGGTAGGCAGATGTCATGTCGTGTTAGCAGGATGTTAGTGGGTGCTAGGTAGGCAGATGTCATGTCGTGTTAGCAGGATGTTAGTGGGTGCTAGGTAGGCAGATGTCATGTCGTGTTAGCAGGATGTTAGTTGGTGCTAGGTAGGCAGATGTCATGTCGTGTTAGCAGGATGTTAGTGGGTGCTAGGTAGGCAGATGTCATGTCGTGTTAGCAGGATGTTAGTGGGTGCTAGGTAGGCAGATGTCATGTCGTGTTAGCAGGATGTTAGTGGGTGCTAGGTAGGCAGATGTCATGTCGTGTTAGCAGGATGTTAGTTGGTGCTAGGTAGGCAGATGTCATGTCGTGTTAGCAGGATGTCAGTGGGTGCTAGGTAGACAGATATTGTGTCGTGTTAGCAGGATGTCAGTGGGTGCTAGGTAGGCAGATGTCATCTCGTGTTAGCAGGATGTCAGTGGGTGCTAGGTAGGCAGATGTCATGTCGTGTTAGCAGGATGTCAGTGGGTGCTAGGTAGAGAGATATTGTGTCGTGTTCGCAGGATGTCAGTGGGTGCTAGGTAGGCAGATGTCATGTCGTGTTAGCAGGATGTCAGTGGGTGCTAGGTAGGCAGATGTCATGTCGTGTTAGCAGGATGTTAGTGGGTGCTAGGTAGACATATATTGTGTCGTGTTAGCAGGATGTTAGTGGGTGCTAGGTAGACATATATTGTGTCGTGTTAGCAGGATGTTAGTGGGTGCTAGGTAGACATATATTGTGTCGTGTTAGCAGGATGTTAGTGGGTGCTAGGTAGACATATATTGTGTCGTGTTAGCAGGATGTTAGTGGGTGCTAGGTAGACAGATGTCATGTCGTGTTAGCAGGATGTCAGTGGGTGCTAGGTAGACAGATATTGTGTCGTGTTAGCAGGATGTCAGTGAGTGCTAGGTAGACAGATGCACTGGGTGTGAGAGTCACTTTTCGTGGCATGTTATCGGGTTCTCAGTGCACTAGGTAGATTGTTGACGGCGATTAACACTCTTTACTTTTACTGCAGAGTGGTGTCTTCTTTTTCCTCCTTTGCTCATAACAGAACATCTATGTCCGTTTAGGCTTGTATATTGCAGCGACTGAGCGATGGATCCCACTTTGGAATGTCATATTTGGGTGATGGTGGTTCCCTCGTAGGTTCCTGCTCTGTTGGCCAGACTGCAGTGACGCAGTTTGTTTACTTGTTCAACTCTTGAAGGTCTTATGTGATCTTGAACAGCTCTGGTTGCTAGTTTTGACACCAGCAGTCAAGCCGTTAGTCATTGGCTGCATTCATGTCTTTGCTTTGTCTGCTGACCCAAGGTCATAAGTGTAAAATGCTAACATTTTCTGGCACACTGTCTTATGACATCCGATTCATCATCATAATAATGTGTCATGCCAACAGGCGTGGGCGGTCACACAACATAAGCTAAAACTTTCAGATAAAGCCTTTCAGCTGAAACACGCAACACATATTCACACAGTAATTTTAATTGTCTACTATAGTAATTTTAAACTGACTACCATGTCGTTTTATTTGCACAAAGCTGCCTTTCGTAAATGAATGGTAATTGCCTCTGCCAGCTTTAACATGCGATCATTTTGTTTGTCACACAACACGTATTGACCATATAAATCACTGACCGGTTTCCAGAGTGCTGTCCAATCTATCCCGTATCACTTATTTACATGTCAGCTGAGTGATTAATCTAATCGCTTCACAGTTGGTAATGGTAGACGATGTTTCAGAAATTAACAACACTTTTTTCCCGTCGTGAATTTAAATAACAAAGACACAAAGGTCCTTAATTTCCTTTATAAAGTTGTTTCCCTTAAATTTTTTTAAAATCATGAGCCCCTTTAAGTGACGTATGTAGCCCTTAACCTTAAATTTACGTTTTTGAACTCTTCCATTCCTTACAAAAGGAATATGATATATACATTTGCGGATATATCGTATTTCAGAACGGCACTCATTACCATCCTCCTTCAGCAAACGGGCTAGCAATTTCGCACAGCGGAATGCGCGTGCTCATTCAGGCAATAAATCGCTAAACAAGAAATAGTAAGGTCGCCAATCAGGTCCGGGGATAGATTGCTCCTATTTTCTGGATTACTTCCCTTGAATTTGTCACTGATGGGAGTTCTTTCTAGTTAATAAATAGAATGCAGTTTGCTGTTTCTTTGTGTTCATTTCTGTAGAGATCTTTACAGGCAACTTTTCCTATTGGGTTGGCATGTGCACTTAGCCTTTGTTTCTTACACACTTCTTTCTTCATTTATTTTCTTTAAAACCCGTGCTATCGAAGCTATTTCAAGTTTTTGGTTGCAATATTTTGGCATTGATAGATACGTCTATTTCTTCTCCTGTTTGTTACTGCCCTTATTTCCTTCGTTAATTCTGTGCTTGTGTCCCCTACATTTTGAGACCGTTAAAAGTGTTTGTTTAGTTTTTGAGATGACTAGCACTGAGCTCTAACTGTACGCACTAAGCTCTAACTGTACGCACTGAAAGCTGATTGTGTACACAGTCCTATCGGTGTACTCACATGTCTGAGCATGTACACACTGAAATCTGACAATGTACACACATAAGTATGTTAGTGTACACACGAAGACCTGATAGTGTACACACGAAGAGCTGACAGTGTACCACATCTCTGAATCTGTACATACTGAGAGCAGACAATGTACACACAATGATAGCTGACAATGTATACACTGAGAGCTGACAGTGTACACATTGAGGGCTGACAGTGAACACACTAATAGCTGACAATGTACACACCGAGAGCTGACCGTGTAGACGCTCAACGCTGACTATGTACACACTGAGAGCTGACAATGTACACACTGAGATATGTCAATGTACACATTGACAGCTGACAATGTTCACACTGAGATATGACAATGTATTCACTGAGAGCTGACAATGTACACTCTGGGAGCTGACTTTGAATACACAGTTAGTTGAATGTGTACACAATAGGATCAGACTGCCCACACAACTAATATCTGACTATCCACACGCTAAGAGCTGACTATCCACACGCTAAGATATGATTATCCACAGGCTAAGATCACACTATCCACACACTAAGATCTGACTTTCCACACACTAAGATCTGACTTTCCACACACTAAGATCTGACTTTCCACACACTAAGATCTGACTTTCCACACACTAAAATCTGACTATCCACACTCTAAGATCTGACTATCCACACAGAAGGAATAATCACGGACCTTTTAAAAATGTGCAGAGAAAAAGGCACACACACAAAGGAATAATCACGGAGCTTTTAAAGGTGTGCCGAGAAAAAGGGACACACACAGAGGAATAATCACGGAGCTTTTAAAAATGTGCAGAGAAAAAGGCACACACACAAAGGAATAATCACGGAGCTTTTAAAGGTGTGCCGAGAAAAAGGGACACACACAGAGGAATAATCACGGAGCTTTTAAAAAATGTGCAGAGAAAAAGGCACACACACAAAGGAAAAATAACAGGCTTTTCGAAGCTTGCAGATTCTAGAGGCACCGTGACGACAGAGCCCTGAGCAGACTCTAGAGGCACCGTGACGACAGAGCATGACCGAGTGGATAAGGGCGCTCGTTCTTAAACATCCGGTGTGCTGATGCCGAAGTAGCAGGTTCACCCTCTGCACCTGTCAGTTGGACTAAAATGTTGACTTCTTGTCTTTGACTTGGGACGTAAATTAGCAAGTACCTCTGAAGTCGGAATGGGTTCGTCTGATGGCGAGGGACACTGGTAATAAGGAATGCTAATCCACTCGCAAAAATCAGTCCAGTGCGCAGGAAGTAGCAGCACGTATATTTTGGACTACGCTTGAGTTCAAATAAAGGCAACAACACGAAAACAACAACAATAAAAAAAAAAACTGCCATGTCGCCCGACAAATCCATTAAAATTCATTGAAACTATTACCTGAAAGGTGGTGGGAAAAATGACAGGAAATAAACCTGAGCACTATTTGACCAGAATTAAGCTGAAGAGATTTTCATATTGTATACTCAATAGCCCCTGGAAATATTCATTTTCCGCAACGCGAGATTCAATTTCCGGTAACTTGAAAACATGCCTGCGTAATGGCGGAAAACGAGGCGGAATGCGTGACGGGAATCGGCAAATGTTATTGCTGCTAAATTATAGCAAATGATTATGCATTTGATTTTTTTGTAGTTGGGTTGGGGAGTGTCTTGACATCATAAACCAATGATGTGGGTAAATAAAGTAGGGAAGAAGTGCAAAAGATAATAATAAAGTAGGGAATAAGTGCAAAAGATAGAACGGTGACTTCTGTCGCCATGTAACCTAGGTAACCTCACGTCTAAGATTTGAATCAATCCAATATTTAGGTAGCAGTGTGGGCAAAGACGAGAGAGCAGGTAAAGACGAGAGCGCAGGTAAAGATATTAAAATAAGAATACAGAAAGGCAAGAAGAGCTTTCAAAGTACAGGGACATGTGTGGAAGTCGCAATGAACTAAATATAGTGCCAAACATTATATATATTTATTTGTGTCTGTGTATGTCTGAGAGAGAGAGAGAGAGAGAGAGAGAGAGAGAGAGAGAGAGAGAGAGAGAGAGAGAGAGAGAGAGAGAGAGAGAGAGAGAGAGAGAGACAGACAGAGAGAGAGAGAGAGAGAGAGAGATTATATTACAAAATCAACAAGTAAACATTATCTCGTACCAAACACCAACACAAAACCAACAACTAAGAATTATCTGCATCAAACATTAACTCTATTAACCAGTAAGAATTATCTCCTATCAGACATTGATACAAAACCAACAAGTAAGAATTATCTGGCATCAGACATTAACACAATTAACCAGTAAGAATTATCTCGTATCAAACATTAACAAAAAAATAACAAACGTTAGCAATTTATCAACAATTAACTGAAAACTAACAGATAAATCCCACCACAGCATCCCCCATTATAACAGTTACCAGCCTCGAAATAGTGTCCGCCTATCTCCTGTATGAATGTGAGTGTGATTGTAACCAACGGCTTTCATTCGTTGACAGCTAAACTGAGTTGCGTGTCACTTTACAAGACGTTACAATCAACCTCAGCATTGTTACTATCGACATCAACGCAGATCGCTTCCAAATCTCCCCCTCCCCCCAGCTGATTTTAAAACATAGGCTCGATATGTGTGGGAATTGTGAAACTACGCTTAGTCACATTTCGACAGTGGTGATTTTTGTGATAGTTCGATAACGAGGTCTTGAAAGCGATCCCTAAGGCTCTGGAAAGCCGCCTTATAATTCAATTGAGGTTTATTTCCCTGTAGGGTCTCAGAAATGTCCAACATAGTTTAATTTATCCAAATTTGTTGTTTTGCTTTCATCTGATCCTCTCTTTCCGTTACTTGTCTGTCATTTCTACTTAATTGTTGTGCACCTTTCTTTGCTCTGTGCCCATCATCCCCTAGTATTCCATTCATAGATTGACCTCTCCGGGCCAGTTTGACCCCCAACAGCTATTGCGCCTTCGTTTATACTTTCCTCACTGCCTCACTTCCTGGTGGCCTATATTTTTTCTTTCCGTGGAAGGACCTCTCAGTCCTCACTCATTTCCATTTTTCTGGGGTATTCTCACCCTTCTGTGCTCTGTGTCCGTCTTCCTTTAGTCTTCTCTATTAGGGTGCGGGGGGGTGGGGGGGGGGGGGGCCTCCCCAGAAGCTTGGGGTGTGGTTTTAAAGAAGATGTTGAAAATTCATTAGACAGCCAAAATGAGCAATGTAGACATTTAGAGGGATGTTAATGACATCTTATCGCAAACATCAGAAAGAGACAGTCATACACATATGTTAACCACATTATAAGAAGACACAAACTGGAACATGTTGTGGCAACTGGAAAGATTTGTGGAGAGAGAGAGACTGAAGACAACAGCGAGAGAAAATTCTTGACATTCCTGTGTCATGGAGCGGAAATGAGTTACCAGACTAACTGATACATGCCCTTGAAGATCGCAAGATATGAAGAAGCATGATTTCCCACGCCAGTCGGCAAGGCTAACTGTGATAATGATGGAAATTGAAACAACCACCCCCCCCCCCCTTTCCTTTTTGTTGTGGTTTTGTTTTCACCTCTACAGTTAATCTATCGTCGCTTACACGTTCCTATTATGTCACTTCCAGTCAGCCTCTATTCCTCTCACCGGATGAGTCTACAATAGGTAGTTACCGTGACATTGCTTTGTCTCCTGGTCTCCATTCTTGCTTAGGATGATATTTGTCTCCCATCTTTTGATCTTACGTTGGCTGGCTTTTCTCTTTATCCTCTTTTCTTGCGTGGGCTGATTTTCATTCCCCATTCTCTGTTCATGCATGGGGTTGTTTTTCTCTCACATCTTCCATTGTTGCATGACAGAGGAGGGTGTGTTGTCTGTCTCCCGTCTTCCGTTCTTGCATGACAGGAGGAAGGGGTGTTGTCTCCTGTCTTCCGCTCTTGCATGGCGGAGTAGAGGGTGTTATCTCCCGTCTTCCGTTCTTGCATGACAGGAGGAAGGGGTTGTCTCCCCTCTTCCATTCTTGCATGGTGGGGGAGAGGGTGTTATCTCCCGCCTTTCGTTCTTGCATGGCGGGAAGGGAGTGTTGTCGCATGCCTTCCGTTCTTGCATGTCGGAGAGGGGGTTTTGTCTCCTGTCTTCCGTTCTTGCATGGCAGGAGAGAGGTATTGTCTTCCGTCTGCAGTTCTTTTATGGTGGGGAAGAGGTGTCTTCTTCCTCCTTCCGTTCTTGCATGGCGGGGAAAAGGGTGTTGTTGCCTGTCTTAAGTTCTTTCATGGCAGGGGAGAGGTATTGTCTCCCGTCTTCCGTTCTTTCTTGGCGGGTTAGTGGGTGTTGTCTGCCGTTTTTCGTTCTTGCATGGCGAGGGAGGGGTTTTGTCTCCCGTCTTCCGTTCTTTCTTGACGGGGAGTGGGTGTTGTCTCCTGACTGCCATTCTTGCAAGACGGGGGAGGAGGTATTAACTCCTGTCCTCAGTTCTTTCTTGGCAGGGCAGGGGGTATTGTCTCCCTTCTTCCATTCTTGTATGACGGGGGAAGGGGGGTGTTGTTCCCCTTCTCTTCATCGTTATCTGGATGGGAGTATTAACTCTCACCTTCTATTTTTTCACATAGATTTGTTTTTGTGTCTGATCCTGTGTTCTTGTATATGGTGCGTTTCCTCCCATCCACTGTTTTTACTTGCTTTAAGGAAGCGTGGTGTTAAATCGTATCTTTCATTCTGATATTGAGTTGTTTTTTGTTACCCATTTTCCATTCTTGCAGAGAACTGAGTGTTGGGGGAGGACTTATCTCCTTATTCTTGCACGGGATATTTATTTTCCCGTCTTCCCCCATTGTTGTGTTTTTGTTTCCTCCTCTCCATTCTTGGCGGATGTTTTTGTCTCCCCGCCTCGATTCTTGCCTTGTGCGGCAATCGTGTGTTTGCCTTGTATCATTAATTACATCCCCGCCTCTCTCGGCAGTATTTGATGGTGGCAATCGATACAGTCCTATCTGATTCGCATCTAGCACAAACAATGCCGCCGCACCAGTCTGGCATTGTTTGTGGCAATATCCCTGGTTATATGCTAGCACTCGCAACTACTAGAGACGTGCTAGATTTCCACTAGAGTTTAATATACTGTCAGCCGATCTTTGTTCGCCACTTACCAACACTGGCAGATGTTACCCTTGTCTGATGTGTCAGAGCTGAGGTAGAGATGCTGCTGTTTGTATTAGTGTTGATATTTGATTGTTTCGGTTGTATAGGTAAGTTGTATACATTAGTGTTGTTCGGAAATAGCAGGTGAAAGTAAAGGCGATAGGAGATACTGTCGTTGACGCGATAACGGCTAGGTCGTCAGATATAGTAGGTTGCGGTAAATGCGATGAGTTTTCCTGTATGTTACTGACTCGATCGTCAGATATACTAGGTAAATGAGATGGGTTTTCCTGTATGTGCATCGCCTATCTTTTTTCCTAGATAAAGTTAGTTGCATGTCCTAATACATGATGTTACAAGCAACCCCAACATTTATTTATTGTTTGTGATTTACTAGACAGTTTATTACATTCAGTAGTTTGCCATACGCCCATACCATCAACATTGCATTTTGTTTCTTGTGATCGTCGACTAGTAATGCTTACCGTCTACTCCTCGTTGTTGGTGATTCTTTCACTGCGTTTCACAGTGTTACTGCAGTTCCTCTGATCCCAGTGTTATACTATCATCTTTGCTTTGTAAAGCATTACTGAAGTTCCTCTTATACCAATGTTACACCATCAGCTTTGCTTTATAAAGCATTACTGCAGTTCCTCTTATCCCAGTGGTTCTCCACCGGTGGGGAATCCCCCCCCCCCCCAGGAGGGAATTTTAGGATTTCCAGGGGGGGGGGGGGGGGGAGGCAATGAAGATTATTTCAAGATCGCGTTAATACAAGAGCCGATTACTTGATATAGTTTTTCCCTTCATACTTTACGGTTCTGTACGTCTCACCCTTCTAACATTCATTTTATAAAGTAAGTAGACCCCCTAATCACGTTTTATGACTAGACTTGTTTGGTATGTGTTTCCATTATTACGTATACTGTGTAGGGGCAGGAGCGGGAGGGGGATTTTAGGTAGGAAATACGAAAGTGGGAGAGGGGGGGGGGGATGACGTTGTGAAAATATGGTGAAGGGGGGCACGGGCCAGAAAAGGTTGAGAACAAAAAAAATGTCGCTTAAAAGTCGACAGGGTCGACTTCATCGTACCGGGTTTCATCCCATATGGCTCGGTCTCTTTCCGCAGCGCGGAAAGCATCGCACAAAGCACGAACTCCGTAGCTTTTATCGACGACCTACAGGAGTCTCCGAAACATTTAACTCGTAAATCGAAGGGTGCGGCCCAGGAATCGAACATACAACCATTCGGAGCACGAGTCAAAAGGCTTGACCACTTCGCCATAGAGAACCACTGTCTTATCCCAATGGTGTACCAGTCAGCTTTGCGTTGTAAAGATTACTGCAGTTCCTCTGATCCCAATGTTATACCATCAGCTTTGCGTTGTAAGGCATTACTGCGTTTCCCCTTTTCCTTAAGTTATACCATCATCTTTGCATGGCAAAGCATTACTGCAGTTCCTCTTATCCCAATGTTATACCATCAACTTTGCTTTGCAAAGCTGTACTGCATTTTCTCTTATTCCAGTGTTATACAATCATTATGAATTAAAAGCGATCTGCTCCCAAATCTCCAATGTCTCATTTCGAACACTCGACCAGGTATGTCGGACAGTTGTAAAACTGCATTCACTAACCACAGACACTGCCTCCCTCTAGATGCATCCTTTTTCAATCCCTTCCTAGATACACCCTTTTTCAATCCTTTCGTAGATAATCCTTGTTCAATCCCTTCCTAGATACATATTTTGTCAATCCCTACATTATATTGAACTTAACCGTTGACTTTCTCGGTCAGCAAGCAACGGCAAACTACTGTAAATAAACCTGCCTACACAATCAACTTGTATTACAAAGCTGGTGTTGGTCAGGAAGAAATGCGACCAGATTGAACCCCGGCCATTGTGTTGGTAAGCAAAATGCACTAGCCACTGTGCCACAGCTATTCTTCACATGGCGATGGTTGATTAATAGACAGCTCTGGTGAAGATGACAGCACTGGTGGAGATGACAGCACTGGTGAAGATAACAGCGGCAGTATACAAACAGGCAATAGCTAGTGGGGATTGTGCACTTCCAGTGGATAAAAGCTACGGAAAAGAGAATTAATATTGGATCTGTTTCATGATGGTTTGTCTTCGTGCCTACTGGAATGTTTACTTAAATTTAGTATTCGATCTGTTATAAATTAGTAATAATATTAGTAGTTAATTAGTAGTAGCTTGAGTATAATAGTAGGTGAAGTAGTATTAGTTGGGTCTGTAGTACTATATAAGTAGTCGTCAAGCGTTGCGATGTCGTCATTGTCATAGTAGTAGTAGTAGTAGTAGTAGTAGTAGTAGTAGAAGTACTAGTAGTAGTAGTAGTAGTGGTGGTTGTGGTAGTAGTAGTCGCAGTAGTAGTAGGAGTAGTGGTGGTGGTGGTAGTAGTAGTAGTAGTAGTAGTGGTGGTCGTAGTAGTAGTAGTGGTAGTGGTGTAGTAGTAGTAGTAGTAGTAGTAGTAGTATAAGTAGTAGTAGTAATATTACTGGTGGTGGTGGTAGTAGTAGTGGTGGTGGTAGTAGTAGTAGTAGTAGTAGTAGTAGTAGTAGTAGTAGTAGTAGTAGTAGTAGTAGTAGTAGTAATATTAGTGGTGGTGGTGGTGGTAGTAGTAGTTTTGGTGGTAGTAGTAGCAGCAGCAGTAGTTTGGGGGGAGGGGGGTAGTTGTCAGTATGACACCGCTGACCTTTACTTGCCAAATATACTCCTTGTACCCATTAAAGGCTGGAGCCATCTCTGAGCCCAGTTCAATTTTCAAAAACCCCCTGGATGCAGATTCGACCCCACGACCACCGAGCAGGCAGGCGAACGTCTAGCCATTACTCTGTAGCAGCTTCACTGTTTGTCTACAAAACTCTGAACTCACTTTGAAATGTTAATAATTGTATTGTAAATATACAGACCATTAACATATTTCACAATGATATATTCCATGATTTCATATACAATGTAATATACAAGTAAATGGGAATATTCTTAAATAAGTGTAAATGTGAATACAATTTGGTAGAACTGCGGTAAAGCTGTGAAAATGTAAACAATATAAAATAACACAAAGTAATGCAGCTTTACATAACAGAATTACGATACACACAGAACGTTGCGGCGACTAGCCTTCATCAGCAAACAAATACATGTACAAAACACAACATGTAGTACAGGAGAAGATCCTCCGGTGAATACATTAAGGCATAATGACGGGATGCGAAGAATAAAAAGATAAAATGAGAGCGATGAAGAGGAAATGAAAATATGATAACATGTTGCTACTTAACTCAGCGTCCGAGGCTGTACTTCTAATTCTTTTATTGCGATTTTATCTGGTCTTTATCTTCCTTTCTGTCGGCTTCGTGGCTTAGAGGTTATGACTTTTCTCCATAATCTCGTATACTCTCGTCGGTAACGTGATGACGGTGAGAATCAGCAGTGGTTCGAATCGCATCGGTAATTTACGGGGTATGAGAGCCGGCCGCCCAGAAAGCAATGGCAAACTACTGAGCGTAATCTTGCCAATAAATCAACATACAGCTGATAGATGCTGGTGTTGACAGCGATGTCCTGTAAAGGATATGCAAAAAAAAAAAAAAAAAATCTTCCTTTCTTCATATGTTTTACAGCGTGAGCGACTTCTTATGTTAGAATAGGTGGATCTTCTAAGTTACTTTCTTCTGTTAATTCTTCCCTTTCTCCATCATATAATTTTCTTATATACTTATTCCACCTATTCATTTATAATTATTCCACCTCTTCATTATAGCACCTTCCTCCAGTAATATCTTTCCTGCTTTTGATTTCGAACATCCTGTATTTATTCATATATTTCTTCCTGTGAGCTCTCTGATTTGTCTGTGCATATTTTTATATCTTTAATGGAATTTAATTCAATGTTTTTTTTTTCCTTCACACATTTATCTCTTATTTCTTTATTTATCTTAGCATATTCTTGTTTGTCATTTTTACTCTGTTTGCTTTTGTCCACCAGAATTAACATTTATTCATTCAACCAGTTTTTCTTAGTTTTTTGGCTCCTCTCCGGTAATATTTCATTGCTAGTTTGATGAATGGGGTCCCTTAACAGTTCCCATTGTTCATTTATACGCTGTATTTTAGCTATTGCATTTGTGGTATGTAAAGTAGATTTTCTGGTTGAGACGTCGGATGCCAGAGCGGAATGGTATTTTGTGTAGATAAAACAACTGCAAACACTTTAATGGGATATAACTCAGTTAGTGATAGAATCCTCACTACCAGACTTAAAGGCCGTCCAAAAAACACAACTCTCATACAGATATATGCAACCTACTTCAACAGCAGAAGACGACGAAATTGAAGATTTTTTTACAACACACTGCAAGACATATTACATCAGATTGATCATAATGAATAACAATAATAATGGGGAGATTTTAATGTTAAAGTAGGTACAGATAGAGCTGAAAATGAGAGAGACGTTTTAGGAAAATTTGGATTAGGAAATAGAAATGATGCAGGTGACAAATTAATTGAATTTTGCACAGAAAATGAGTTTACGATAGCCAACACACTTTTTAAACAACACCCAAGAAGACTCTTTAATAGAAGTCTCCGGACAATATTACCAAAAATCAGATATATTATATTTTAATACAAAGAAGGTGGAGATCAGGCATAACATCTGCCAAAACCCTACGAAGTGCAGACTGTGATACAGTTATTAGAAGCAGATATGAAATTAAAACTGAAAAAGCTTACCCGAGGACCAAGGCCACTTCGTTTTGATCTCATAAAATACCGGATGCATACAACGTAGAAGTGAGGAGTCGTTTTGGGGTCTTGATGTCTGTACAAGAGGAAATCGTAAGCCTTGTGGACAAATTCACATATCTTGGCAGTACTGTGTCACAAGCTGCCACAATTGATAACGAAGTGAATGCAAGAATCTCCAAGGCCAGCGCGGCCCTTTGACAGACTGTACAAGAACGCATGGGACAGAAATGGAATAAGCCTGCAAACAAAGCTGAAAGTCTATAATGCAGTTGTACTATCCATACTGCTATATCATTATATGCTTGTGAAACATGGACTGTTTATCAACGACATGCTAGGAAATTAAATCACTTCCACACAGTCTGCCTTAGGAAACTATTGAAGATTAAATGGCAAGACAAGATCACAGACACTGAAGTTCTAGAAAGAGCGTCCATGCCCAGTATCCACACTTTACTAATGAAAAATCATATTAGCTGGGCTGTTCACTTAACTCGTATGCCAGATCACATGCTCCCTAAACAATTTTTTTTTAACGACGAACTGCGTGTGGTAAACGCTCCCAAGGCGGCCAGAGGAAACGCTTTAAAGACACTCAGACAATCTCACTGAAAGCTTTTCAAATTCATCCTGACACCTGGGAGACTGCTGCTTAAGACCGTAATTCGTGGCGTACATCATGACATAAGGGTGCAGTCACTTGTGAAGCAAACAGAACTGCAAGAGCTGTGAAGAAAAGGCTGGACAGAAAAACCACTGCAGGAGATCCTCCTCCTGGAATGTCAATCATGCTTTGCCCACATTGTCAGTGAACATTTCGAGCCAAAATAGGCCTTATCAGCCATCTTAGAACTCACGGCTCCATACTTTCAACCCCACTGGAATGAAATGAATGGTCATCATCATTCTTGATGGACAAACAACACAAGAGGAAATGACACCTGATGAACTGGCAGTACAAGCTAGAGATATCTTGATAACAGCAGCCAAAGATGTAATTCCCACCAGGATTATGCAACGTAAGCCATGGATGACTTCAGACATATTAGAATTAATAAAACAACGATGGGAACTGAAAAAGAATGAAGGTGAATCTGATAACAGCAAGATGAAGTATAAATCTTCAACCCAAGAAATATGAAAGAATACAAGAAAGGACAAAAACCAGTATATAGAAGATTGCTGTACCAGAGATTACGAAATGTTCAAAGAAATGAAGTTATTGACAAGGAATGTTCAACCTCAATTAAATGTTATTTGTGACAAGTTGGGAACTGCCTTAACAGAATCTAGACAAATTCTAGAAAGATGGCTAGAATACTGTAGTGGAATGTATGGTATGAATGACTGTGAGGATATGAATGACAGCAGAGACAGAACCTGAACCCTCACTACATGAAATTGCATGGGAAATAAAGAACTTGAAGAATGGTAAAGCACCAGGATGTGATGAGATACCAGCTGACCTAACTAAAGCGTGAGGGGAAGAAAACATACAAATATATCACGCATTATGTAAAAAAAAAAAAATATGGCAATTTGGTTTATGGCGAAACGATTGGAAGAGACCTATCTTCATTCCAATACCAAAAAAGGGCAACCTGAAATTATGCACCAACTGTAGAACTGTTTCCCTGATCAGGCATGTAAGTAAACTAATTTTAAAAAAATCATTATGGGAAGACTTCGTAAGAAAATGGAAGTCGATATTAACGTGATTCGTGCTGGACTTAGACAAGGAAGTGGAACAAGAGATCACATAATCAACATGCGTTTAATAATAGAGAAGTGCAGAGAATTTAATGTAAACATATTCTCATGGTTTGTGGATTATTCAAAGGTATTTGGCTGTGTACAACATCAGAAACTTTGGGAAATCATGAGGAATATGGGCTTTCCATCACATGTAGTATAACTCATAACATTTCTCTTTCTAGACCAACAAGCAGCGGTTAGATGGCGAGACATCAGATTAGTTTGACATAAAGAAAGGAGTCCGTCAGGGCTGTGTGATATTACACTATTTGTTTAACCTGTACGCCAAAAATATAATGAGAAATGTCAGAGATGATATAACGAGGGAGCAATATGATGCCCTAAATATCGGTGGTCATGAAATAGCAGAGATTCGATATGCTAATGATACAGAATCGCTACCCACATCACAGAATGGTATAGAAAACTTAATAACTTCAACCCAAAGAAATAGTGAAAATCACTTATATATTTTATCTTTTTGTTTTATATACTTATATCTTAACATAGCAAAAACAATGATAATTCATACAGTTAAAACTACTATGAAAAAAATTAATATATGTTAACGAGGAAAGATTGGAGTTGGTGAAAATTTTCGAACATCTTGGGTCATTGATGACCAACAATGGTGACTCAGTGAAAGAAATTAAACGACGACTATCAATTGCTCTTCAAAGACTAAAACAACTGAATAAATTATGAAATGGGACAGATAGAACTACAATAATTAGATTTTTAAGAGCATGCATCTTAGTTAGTTAGTTAGTTATCAGTTGGGGTATCTTCGTTGCACTCCGGACATGTCCATAGGTGCTCAGATCCTCCCCCCAGCATATGCATCAGCGTCCGGTGGCTAATAGTGCCAGTTCTGTGTTGGTTGACGAGGCGCTTTGTTTTCCCGATGTACCTCTCGCGTCTGGCTGTGCCGATTCTTACTCCCAGGTCTTTCATCCTGGACAGCGATGTGGAATCATTGACGTCAAAGTCCTCTGTTCTCGCCATATCTTTAAGGACGTTAATAACATCGGCACGATCCATGGGCTGGCCATCTACAGGGGGTGCAGAGCCAGCCAGTTTGTCAGCTCGTTCATTTCCCTCGACTCCCGCATGTCCCGGGACGAAGATGAAGGTGACTTTACGGACAACAGACTTCCGCAGCGATTCAGTCCACTGTCTACGTACAGATCCAGCTTCGACCTTCTGAATCATGCTCATTGAATCACTTAGTACACACACGTTGGTATAATGCTGTGACTCCAGCCATATGAAAGCCTGTGTAACTGCCATCACCTCCATCGTCATGCTGCTCGTGGTCATAGAGTGGGCACCACTGGATTCTTGAACGGTTCGGCCCGCTGAACGGGCTGTAAATGCCCACGCACTTCTCTGCTGCTTTACAACAGATCCATCTGTATAGATGAGCACTTCGGGGCTATCTGAGTGTTCATAGATGAGCGCGTTAACCTCTGCATTGACAGCGGCAGGGTTCTGCTCTCTGCACCGTCTGTCGAGTGTGATAATGCAGGAGAAAGTGCACTTAAAAGCTGGAGGCACCGGCACCCATTCCTTGCCGGGGTTGATACTGGTAAGACTGCAGACCTGTCTGACGACATCTTCCGCCCGACCCATCCATGATTTGCCCCTCTTTAGCCTGTCACCCTTTTCTCTGAATATAGCGTCATGCAGAGGGTGCTGCTCATCTGCACTTATTTTTAAGTATGCACGAGCTCTCCAGATCTTGATCCTGTGTTCCATTGTCGGGAAGTCAAGGAGGTATCTCATTGCTACACAGCTGGTGTCTCTCGTGCAGCCCAAAATGATGCGCATGGCTTCGTTTTGTACCTTTTCAAGTCTTCCAATCTGTGTAGGGCTGACAGTGAGGATGGCCAGGGCATACTCGATGCGTGAAAGCACAAGTCCTTGGAACAGAAGTATTAGCAGTCTTTGCTCGATATTGGCAGTCGCCATGACTCTCATTGCTGACAAACTTTTTCGAGCCTTCGTTATGACATAATCGACATGATCTCTGAAGGACAGGCTATGATCAAGCCTCACGCCAAGATATGTCAATGACTGGGTTCTACTCAAACTGCTCCCATCCATTCTTACTGCCGGCAGTTCTGTTTTCAAAATATGGTTGTTTAGTGAGAACCATGTAACCGTTGCCTTTGCAGGGTTGACAAGGGCAGCGGCATCAGCACACCATGAGGAAATTCGATCTAGTTCGCCCTGCATATCATTGGCAACCGCCTGTCTATCTCGACCCTGTCGATACACGAGGATGTCGTCAACGAATGACAGAGTCCTACCCCTCCCATCCAACTGTTGTTCAGTGATCGGCACCGTATACACGTTGAATAGTACTGGTGACAGTGGTGAACCCTGCGGCAATCCTGGACATATCGTTATCGGCTCAGAAGACCAACTCCCGCATCTTAGCACCACCTTCCTTTGGAGCAGAACTGCAGCTATCCATCGTACAAGGTGAGGGTGCACTTTCAGTCTGAGGAGGGTTTGCATCAAGTGCTCGAAAGATACTCTGTTATATGCGTCCTCTAAGTCTATGGCGGCCGCACATGTCTCTTCTCTGACCTGAAATCCTTCGTAAACATCTTGAGCAAAGACCGCTGCATTCAGCCATGACTCTTTGTTGCGTCTGTTTCCTCCAAGTGTGGGCGGGAAGCAGCCGAGCTGTTCCAAGTCCTAAGCAAGTCTGTGTGCTACAACTTTCTCCAGTAGCTTGCCAACAGTATTCTGCATCGTAATGATTCTGTAGCCGCTTATCTTGGAATGGTCTTTGTTCGGTTTTGGCAGCGGCAGCAAGTAGCTGTGTAGCCATTCTTCTTTGACCTGACCCCTCTGGATACTGGTGTTGAATTCTCTGGCCAGTTCTTCCATGTCATCATCTGATATCACCAGTAGGTCACCATATCGGATGCCGTCTGGGCCTGGGGCGGTGTTAGGTGATTTCTTGAGCATCGCACGCAATATCTCAGCTGTGATTGTCCATTCTTCGTCTGTCCCGACCCCCTCGCACAACTGAGAGAGTGTCGTTGTAGTCCTCTGTATGGCGGGCTCGTCTTTCTGGTCAGACTATTCTATGTAGCGTGCAAGAAGGGCCTTACCTTTACCCGCATCCGACTTTTTCCATGCGAGGTCTGTGCCTTGAAAGTCTGGAATACCCCTACGTTGTGCAGCACCGTTCATGCTCTTGTGGAGGCGCCAGAATGTCGTAAGAGATCCCTCGGAGCACACCTTCCTGCAGAACTCGTCCCATTGCTCTGCCTTGGCCTGTTTGGCGCAGGATTTGAATAAAGTCGTCGTCCTATCGATCTCAGTCTTCAGGTTCGCCAACTCAAACTGTGGCATGTTAGCCTTTCTGGCCTTTTGCCAGTCTTTGACAGCCTGCCTCTTTCCCAGCCATGCCTTCTCGACCTCTCCATTCTACCATGGTGGCTGCAACCATCTTTCTTGTCTCCTGCGGGAGGAAATTAGTTTCCTTCTTCTGATCTTGCTTATGGCGTCTTGACCAGTGTTGTCGTACGGGAAGGCATTGGTCTTGTTTCTTTGACTCATGGCCCCGTCTTTCTTGATCAGGATGACACAAGGGTAGTGGTCACTATCGTGGTATCCCAGTGTGCCCCACCGGCACCTTGGTGCGATGGTGGGCGACACCAGAGCCAAGTCAATGATGCTGTCAGAGTCACCTTGTCGAGTGGCTATTCTAGTGACCTTCCCATCATTCAGACAGATTAGGGCAGCAGATGCCAGGGCGTCCTCCAGATTTTCTCCCTGTCTATCGGTGATGCAATTCCCCCATTGACTGCCTCTGACATTGAAGTCCCCACAGTAGATGATATGCCTTTCATCCATATCGAACAAACTCTGCCATTGTCGCACGTCGACCTTCCCATTTCGCGCATAAACGTTCACGATTACAAACTGCACTGGTGTCATTATTCTTAATGCCTGCACTTGCAGGGCATCACTGTTCCAGGAAAACATATCGATCTCAGACACTAGTATGTTGTCGCGGACCAGAATGGCCTGTCCGAGGTGCCGCCTGTTAAAGAATCCCTGAAATCCGGCGACATTGACTGTTCCGTCGTCGAGCTGTATTTCTTGTAAGACCACAATATCGTTTCCGTACAGTAGTTTTTCAAGAATAGGTCGGCATTGACTAAATGATGCACAGTTCCAGTACAGTACTCGAACGTGTCCGATGCCCAATCTGTCACATTTTAACCGCTTTCTGCGTGTGCCCACCCTCTTACCACGCCGTGTTCTTGTCGGTCGTCTGGTCGTCATGTTAGGCTTAACTATCGCCACCGGGCGCCGATGATACGCCGAAGGGAGTCCGGGCGCGCGTGCACGAACTCCGTTGCACGGTCCGAACTCCATTTCACCACGAAAAACTCACTTAATCCATACACACTTCGGAAAAAACACGTTCTATTTTACGGGACGAAAAAATGTCCCGCCATCTTGCTCAAGGGAACCGCACTCCGCTCTCCGACCATGCGGGGAGCATGCATCTTTCCAATTGCAACATACGCCTGTGAGACCTGGACACTTACTAAATAAGCTGAACAGCGCTTAAATGCCGTTGAATACACATGTTATAGACGGGTTATAAGAATATCTTGGGTAAAGAAAAGAACAAATGCATCCATACTCCAAGAGCTAAATATTGAAGAGGGTTGGCTATTAATGACGATAAAACAAAGAAAATTGAAATACTTTGGTCACTTGAAACGTCAAGAAAGTTTGGAGAGAACAATAATGGAGGGGTGTATGCCTGGGAAGAGAGGAAAAGAAAGGCCAAAGAGAAGATGGGTGCAGGATGATCTCCAGATGGGTGTATCGAACGCAGGACATCTTGCTTGTGATCGAGAAGTTTTCAGGAAGGTTGTTATTTGAGCGAGGTTCGGCAAAGGACATGCTTCTGAATGAATGAATGAAAGTAAATTTCGGAAGGGAAGATAGATATCCCTATCAACTAAGACCGACTACTAAAGAAACCTTGAATTGGCTCGTTAGACTCCCTAGGTGTGGAGACGGGTCATAAGATAAGGTATTAATAGATAAAGGACAGGTTTTCACGTAGAGGGTCCGGAGAGCCAAGAAAGTCACCTCACTTCAGAGAGGAGCAAACTCACTATTTGGTACCTGAAGAAATGTTGTCTTCTCACCACACTCTGCTCTCAAAAATTATTTCATTTTTAAAAACATAGTATCTCGATTAATAAAATAAACCAAGACACAACTCCACAAGAAAAGAGAATAACCCTTGGATATAAATTATAGTATTCTAATGGAATAACAGGGGGGGGGGGGGGAGGGAGGTGTTCAACTGGCATGCAATTTTACAAAACTCAAAAATAATACATAAATAAAAGACATGTTAGAGTCACTTAATATCTCTCTGAAGTATTAAACTCTGTTCCGATGTCCTCACATGGGTGTAATAAAGTAACACTGTTAATTCAGTCTTGAGTTGCTGTACTCTTCCTAAGATCACCGAACATATGAAACTAAGAGTTTATGGGATCACCACACGTCTATTTAACAAAATTGATGCGGTTAGCACAACTTCTACAAATGTCCATGATGCTATAACCACTTCTAAAATGTCAATGAAGCTAGTAAACATTCTAAAATTGTCCATCTTCTTCTTCTTCTTCAGCGTTCCGAATTAAAACTACAACATTTCCTGGACGAAACCACATGCCCTTCCCTGACGATGCATTTCGGCCATCTGCGCCCAAATATTGGGATTTCCTTCTGATATGTCCCGTGCTCATCCCATCATCATAAATTATGTTACTATGCATCCCCTTCCCCAGCCAATGGAAATAGCTTCTGAGCTCAGCCTTCCGACGGGAAAGATGATGTGACTCTTGTGGTGGGAGGGGGAGGGGGGTAGTAGCCGATTGTTCCGGGAATTGTGGAGTGAGGGGAGGGCGGGCGGTGAATTTTGTAGGTGCCTGTCCCATCCTTTCGCAGGTGTTGATTCTCACCTGTGTGGAAGAATTATATTTTTAGTTGTTGTCAATCTCCAAACGTCGCGATTCTGGTGTGCCAGTCTCCAGAAGTGCAAGGGGGTTGTGGTTTAGTGTTACTGTTAATAACTCGGGGATGTCCTGCTTCGAGTATCTTTCAACATAGAGGCGGGTTTTTTCTCTGTATTCCTGTTGGGATTCTAAATATATCAGGGGCTGGACATAAAACAATGTCACAGAATTGTACCTATGTTTCGCAGTCATTCTTTATTGTTCTTGAATTTCTTTATCTACTTCCAGAACCTCTTTATTAAGTCTCACGTACCTCTGAAGTTGGAGTGGGTTCGCCTGTAGGCGAGGGACACCGGTAAAAGGGAAAGCAAACCCACACGCACAATTCAGTCCCTTACTACTTTAATCAGTGTGTAAGGACTACGCTTGAGTTTAAGCGAGCGAACAAAAAAGAAAAATAAAGAAAAAAAGTCTCACGTTCTTAACTATTTCTCCCATCTCTTTAATCTTTTATTTGTCCACGTAGTGGCACATGATCACTATTAGAATCAGCACCAGGCATTGTCTTTACATTAATTAAAGCATTTCTAAATCTTTTAGTAATAAGTATGTAGTCAATTTGATTGCATATTTTCTTATCGGGGCTTTTTCATGTGTGGCTAGCACTACTAGAAGTAGGCTTGAGCTCAAAGAGAACGAGTGCAAAACAAAAATATAGGCTATCGATGAAGATATTAATGTAGAGTTCTTCATGAGGGAAAACTGACATATTCATTTGAAATAAAAACAAGAGTACGACAGGTATGTCTTTTGTCTCCCATTATTATTTTTGACGACTATATACTGGATCATGAAAACAACAACTAGTGCCAGAAATGGAATGGAGTGGATTCTAACAAAGTAACGTGATGATCTGAACTTTGCCAACGCCAATGCACTCCGATCAAAAATACGTAATCAAATGCAGGATAGACAAGGAAGACAAAGATAATGAGACTACACTGTCAGGAGTTGTCCGTCCTACAACTCCTTATCTCACCTGACTGACAAATTAAATGTATTTGCTGTTCATCGTTTGCGAGCTTTGACTTCAAGCGTAATCCATTCACGTGTTACTAAGATCTAGTGCAGTGGTTCTCAGCCGGTGTGATTTCCCACCACAACAACCCCAGGGGGAATTTTAGGGTTTCCAAGGGGAGGGGGAAATTAAGATTATTTCAAGATCGCGTTAATACAAGAACCGATTACTTGATATTGCTTTTCCCTGCAGACTTTACGGTTCTGTACTTCTCTCTCTTCCGAAATTCGTTTTATAACTAAATAGACCTAGAAATCATGTTTTATGTAGACGTCTAGACTTGTTCTAGTATGTAATATTAAATTTAGCTTCAATTTTTACGTATACTGTTGGGAGGGGGGGGGGGTTATAAGGAGGAAATACGAAGGGGGTGGGGGATGACATTCTGAACATATGTTGAAGGGGTGAATGGGCAACAAAGTTTGAGAACCACTGGTCTAGTGCACTGGACTGACCTTTGCGTGTGAATTAGCTACCCCTATTACCAGTCAGTGTCCCTCGCCATCTGGCCAACCAACTCTGATCTCTGAGGTACTTAATTTACCTCCCCAAGTCAAGGACAAGAAGTCAACATTTTAGTCCCGCTGACCGGTGTAGAGAATTGAACCCGCTACCTTGGCATCAGACTCGAGAGTGAATCAGAACTGGCAAACATCAGAAGTATGTACTTGTAATGTGAGTCCCAAGGATTGGGTCAGGAGCCTTAGAATGGACGTCTTTTTAGCTGTTTGTGATTTATTGGCAAGTTTACGTTCAGTAGTTTTGCCATTGCTTTCTGTACGACTGGCATTCATACCTGTGTTTGGGAACCAACCCAAGGCGGTCTGCTTCGAAATCGCCCGCAGCTGTGTTTCGAACGCGGTATGTGGGATTACGAATGCATTCGTATGGACGTCACAACCTACAATACGCTACTTTAAGGCTGTGATGATGTGATCCAGTAGGTAGAGCGTAACGGGGCATCTCCTGTCGTGGTGGGTTTCGACAGCAATAGACAACATAAGTCAGGGCCAGAAGCTGTCCAGAGTTGTGTGGTTATTGCACAGACCCTCGACTTGCTCCTCGTCCGGCGAGCATGAACCACCGGTGCTTTTAGACTAAACTGCGGGTTCGTGACAGCGATGAAGGAATGACGATTTTGCCTTGTATTCATAGTGGTAACAAATTGATTATTTTGTCTTGTCTTGATATGGGTTATTAAATGGCGATTTTTCTTGTGTCCAAATGTGGGTAATTAATTGGTGATTTTATCTTTTCTTGATGTGGGTAATTAATTGGCGATTTTGTCTTATCCTGATGTGCTTAATTGGCGGTTTGCCCATATGAACGTATCTATGATGCCAGCAGGCGTGAAAGGGCCGGTGTCTGTGGCGTAGAAGTAGTGAACAGGTTTCACAATCCCTCACACCGGCTTCGAAGTCAGCTGTGAGCGCAGAGCATCGTGCATCGTGTAAAATGCTATGTGCATCGGTCGTTCAGAAAGCAATGGCACGCTACTGAAAGTAAAATAGCCTAGAAAATCGCAAACAACTGGTTGATTGCGACGTCCTGTAAAGGGCATGCAATTATGTTATATAACGGGTGAAATCACTATATTTTATCTAACAGAGGTGAAATCACTATATTTTATATATTAGGGGTGAAATCACTAAATTTTATCTAACAGGGGTGAAATCATTATATTTTATCTAACAGGGGTGAAATAACTATATTTTAACCAACAGGAGTGAAATCACAATATTTTATCCAACAGGGGTGAAATCATTATATTTTATCTAACAGAGGTGAAATCACTATATTTTATCTAACAGGGGTGAAATCACTATATTTTATCTTTTTGTTTTTAAAGTTGCATACCCCTTACAGGACGTTGCATTCAACACCAGCATTTTACTGCCGTTGTTGATGTCGTGGCAAGTTTTTATGTTCAGTAGTTTGCCATTGCTTTCTGAACGACCGGCTCCCATACCAACACGCCACTGTGTTTCGAACGCGGGTAAGCAGCATTACGAATCGCGTCCGTAACGCTATCGCCACGGAGTCCGGTTTTTCAAACATTGTATCTAACAGGAGTGAAATCACTATATTTTTTGTGCAAAGTTAAAGAAGAAATAACCGAGAAAACTGTCACGTGTATTAACTATCTGAAATGTACGACAGACAGCCCTCGCTTGCTAATACTCACTTTGCAGTAATCGATTTTCCCCCCATTTATCGTAATCAGTTAACTGGTTCCTTTCCAAAGTACCAAAGTTGATTGAAAGCGCGCTTCCGGAAAACCATAGTGATCTATTTTACAACATGAAAGACACTAAAACTGGAATACTTGTTCACCTGGCCAAACACGTGATAAAATAGCTGTGCTTTCAGGAGAAATGGAAAATGGCGGAAGAGGGGGAAATCGAAAAATGTGAATGATATTTTAAATCCAGAGATATTGTGATTAGTAATGCATGTCCTGACTTCCTCTACTCCGACTACAAGACGGATATCTTATCAGATTAGGTGACATGTAGACCAAGTGTTGTTTATATTTTCTAAAACATATTTATATTTGTTAAGGCATAATTTATGTTTCGTGAGTCACAGTTTATAGTTGCAAACACATTGTGTATATTTGTTAAGGCATAGTTTATATTTATTAAGGCATATTTTATACCTTTTACGGCATAGTTTATACTTTTTATGGCATAGTTTATACTTTTAAGGCAAAGTTTATATTTGATAAGAGATAGTTTATATGTGTGAAGGAACAGTTTACAATTTGAAATCATATTTTATATTTGTGAAGTTACTTAGTTAGTCGCAGTTCCAACTTCACAGCAACGGGTTGTCCCCATTATGCTCCGTTCCTGTGCCAGTGAATATCACACAAAACGCTCCCCACTGCCCAATGTGAAAAGTGGAAAAGACAGGAGTCTCGACAAACAACAGCCCGCACAGATACACTGTGCATAATGCCGCCGCCAGAATGTCAACACAATAGTCCCCCACAAAACACCCAGTTCATTTCTGATGGAATCGGCAGTCATTTTCCCATCTGGATGTTTCCTAGATGTTCACCCACACAGTCCACGAAATACAGTTCATCGTTGATGGTAGTGGCAGTCAACCAGAAGCCCAGCAGCCACGCATTTCTGCATAAGGCAAAAACCGGTCAACTCTGGGACATAGCCATCTGCCATCGCTCCGAACATGCAGTCACTTTCCAAAATACCTCGGGCAGATTCAAAAGCATTTCACACGAAACTCACAGCTCACAGTGTCGCGCCACGCACTCACTCAGTAGCAGGGCGACGGAACTATCAAGCCTCCTTAGTCGCCTCTTACGGCATGCGTGGTAGGCTACAGTGTTGCTATTCTTTGCTTCCCTTATGGGCCCCATTAAATGATGCCTGCACAGAATAGTGGTACTATAATGGTATGAGAGAATCACCAACGTGGAGCTCACGGAGAGAACATGAATCTTGAGACGATGAAAGGAAGCTGACGCTGGATAGGACACACATTAGAAACACCTGGAGATATAAACCATACACCCCATTGTCTGGAACCCACAAGTGAACGAAAATAATGGGAGATCTAACCACGCACGGCGAAGACAATTCAAGACAGAGATGGACAGTGTGAAGGGGACAAAGAGGGAGCTTGCCGGGAATAGCAAAATATATGACAGCTTTTCGTAAATTTTTTTAGGGTCAATGCCACAATGATGACTTCTTCTTCTTCTTTCCTTCGGCTGAAATATGTTTATAACTGCAATGTTCTCTCTTGTATGAATCTAACAGTCTTTTTTAGTTCACTCAGAGGTCCATAGAGTTTAAAATGGCAAAAGAATAAGGCATAGTTTATATTTGTTTAGGCATATTTTATACTTTTTAAGGCATACATTATTTTGCAAAGTCTATTGGAGATATGGTGCTTGCCCAGCCTATAGCTATCAATTTTTATATTGTCTTTGTCTCTAGTCTGTATTTATTATCTCACCTTCTACGAGTGCCAACCAGTCAATATATACGAATTTGTTTTTGTACCTTTCCAATGACCACAAGCGTTCTCAAACAAGTGATATTTCGGTTATTACGCCTGAGTGCTTAAATTGTGTTTTGCTAATTTAAGTATTAAAATAAAAAATGTTTGCATATCCTTTACAGGACATCGCTGTCAACATCAGCATCTTTCGGCTGATTGTTGATTTCTTGGCAAGATTACGCTCAGTAGCTTGCCATTGCTTTCTGAGCGACCGGCTCACATACCCCGTAAGTTACCGACGCGATTCGAACCACTGCTGATTCCCACCGTCGTCACGTTACTTACGAGATTACGGAGAAAAGTCGCTAACCTCTAGGCCAGGAAGCCGGCAATTTAAGTATTACTATAGCTATTATAATTACCCAAATGTCATACAACTTGATACAAACAATACAGATATTCAATATATGAAGTGTGCAGAATTGTCATGTTTCTATCTGTATTGTTCGTTTAGAAAAAACGTGGTGCATTAGTTTTTGACTCACGCTGGTGCACCCTTACAATTCTGAGACATCATCATCATCATCATCATCATCATCATCATCATCATCATCATCATCATCAAGTACCCAGCCAACTGGCGTAGGCGTTCATGGCTCTCCACAGATCTCAGTCTTTGACTCAAGCTCGTACACCCCTTACAATTCTGAGACATCATCATCTTCATCATCATCATCATCATCATCATCATCATCATCATCATCATCATCATCATCATCATCATCATCATCATCATCAAGTACCCAGCCAACTGGCGTAGGCGTTCATGGCTCTCCACAGATCTCAGTCTTTGATTCAAGCTCGTATACCCCTTACAATTCTGAGACATCATCATCATCATCATCATCATCATCATCATCATCATCATCATCATCATCATCATCATCATCAAGGACCCAGCCAACTGGCGTAGGCGTTCATGGCACTCCACACATCTCAGTCTTTGGTGTTCTGGATCATCACTGCTGATGATATTCCTCTATGCCTCAGTCTCATTCCATCCAGCATCATTTCTCTTGGTCTGCCTTTGCCTCTCTCTCTCTCTCTCTCTCTCTCTCTCTCTCTCTCTCTCTCTCTCTCTCTCTCTCTCTCTATCTCTCTCTCTCTCTCTCTCTCTCTCTCTCTCTCTCTCTCTCTCTCTCTCTCTCTCTCTCTCGATCTTTCCAGTTGTCCCAATGTTCTCCAATGCCTCTCTTCTCATCACATGACCGAAGAAAGGTGTTTGTCTCTTTCTTATTGTTGTATATAATGTTCTAGTTTCATAAACCTGTTTCAGGCAATTATTGTTTATTACTCTGGCAGTCCAAGGAGTTCACAACATTCTTCTCAGGAACCACATCTCTGTTGCTTCTAAGTTCTTCCTAATTTGTTCATTTACATTCCAAGATTCACTGCCATACAGCAAAACTGGCTCTATATAACATTTTAGCACTCTCTTTCTTACATCCAGTGATAATGGCTTTTTGCCTAAGATGCTCTTCATTTTCTGAAATGCGGCTTTTGCTTGCCCTATTCTGCTCTTAATCTCTGTTGTGCATCATCAATCTGATGTTATAAATGCCCCTAGGTATTTAAAACTATCCACTTGGTTAAGAATTGTCCCTTCTATTTCTATGTCATATTTTGGTGTCACCAGTTTCTTTGATATCACTACTGTTTCTGTTTTCTTGATATTTCAGGAGAGTCCTTTCTTTGTACTCTCGGTTACTACAATGCCCAACAATTGTTGTAGGTCTGTTGAATTAGCCGCCACCAATAACCTCCGATTAGTATTCCTAGCGTCTCTTTGATCTCTCTCATTATTATTTAGCAGTATAGGGAGAAGAGATCTGATGACAACACACACCTCTGTTATACTCCTAGCTTTATATGTTCGTAACTGCGCACTTTATTTCCCATTTTAATTGCTGCTTCTTGGTTCCAGTAAATATTCTTTATTATTCGTAAATCATTCCCTTCACTGTTGATACCTTCCAACATTTTAATCAGTTCATGTTTTACTTTATCAAATGCCTTAATATAATCTATCAAGCACAAATACATGTCTGTCTGTGTCTCTATTGACCTTTTTGAGTTAGTTTTATTTAAATATCAAGTAATTTAAATGTTTTACAATCGATCCCATAATGTCACAAGACACTTCACACAGCAAATGACAGGGAGATAATTTACCTGCACACCTCACACACCTCCTCCAGCTGCCTGTATAAATCTCAAGGGGTTGTAGCCAGGACGATTGAGGCCCTGAGATGGGAAACACAAGCGCCCTCGGCCGGCTACCTCTCGAGACAACCGTCGAGCAGGGATATCTGGACGCCATCGAGTGCACCTTGTATTTCATAGAGACTTCGCGAGGAACAATAAACCAGACATATTTACCTAAATTTGGTATTGATTTTATTAGGTGGATAACTTTAATGCGATTTACATTTTGGGTATTGATTTGCATTCATGAAAGATACAGAGAGAGAGAAATATATATTGTTTATGACGCTAGACAACAGACATACTTGAATAACGAAGACGCAAACACGATTTATTACCTGGCATATTTCGCTGCATCTCATCAAATACATACAAAAATCAACCACAATATACACATATTCACACAGTAATTTATATTGTCTACCACGATTATTTTAAACTAACTATGTCTTTTTGTTTGCACAAGACTGGCTTCTGCTGATTAATGGCGATGGCTTCAGCGACTTATAACAAGCGAGCATTCTGTGTGTTAAACAACACGCGAAACACATTGTTCATATCAGTCACGACACCGGTTTCAAAAGGACTGGTGTCGAACAGGCATATTGACAGTTATACATACGTCCGGGGTTCGAACGTGTCAGATACAAATGACACAGTGACGTCATTGTCAACGCACGTGTACTGTAACCAGGTGTTTTACTGAGACTCCTGCCGTTATGGGGAATGTAACCCTTTCCAATGCGTTATTTAGAAAGCACACTAGTCTCCAACAGACGGAGTAAAACTAGTGAAATTCAGCAAGATCTGAACATTGAAAAAAAAAAAAAAACCTGGTCTCTAACCAGTTTCATATCCGGAGAACTGAATTATGTTGCCATATCGAACCTTATAGAGATTTAAACAAAGACAAACCTGACAGAGATTTAAACAAAGACAACACCTGATAGAGATTTAAACAAAGACAAAACATGTTCCCATGGTATCGTTGAAATGTGAAGTGAAAGGGCCATCACATTTTCTAAGGCGTAAGTACACGGAAAAATGGTGGCCATTCTTTCCCTCTCTTAGCGAGCAGTGAGTGCAGGCATCGACCCTCACCCCACCGCACCCATGCCATTGTCAGCGCAACACCCTAACCATTACATTAACATGACTGCTACAGTGATTTATGTAGAACAATAATGGGAGGCATGATTAGTTAGCTAGTTAGTCAGGCGTGGTTTCAACTTCACGGCAACGGTTCGTCCCCATTATGCTCCATTACTGTGCCAGTGAATATCACACAAAATGCTCCTCACTGTGCTATGTGAAAAGTGGAACAGACAGGAGTCTCGACAAGCCAACAGCCCGCACAGGTATACTGTGCATAATGCCGCCGTCAGAATGCCAACACAAAAGTCCTCCACGGAAAATACAGTTCATCGTCGATGGAAGCGGCAGTCACTAGAAAACTAGCAGCCACACATTACTGCATTAAAAGTCGAGAGGATCGACTTCATTGCCCCGGGATTTATCCCATATGGCTCGGTACCTTTCGGCAGGGCGGCCCGCTGAAAGCATTGCACAAAGCATGAATACCGTAGCTCCAGCGCCGATGATCAGGAGTCTCCGAGAAAAAGGCAATCCAGTCAATTCCAAGCCACAGGCCGACCGCCATCGTTCCGAACATGCAGTTCACGCCACAACAACTGCAGACAGATGCAAAATCATTCTAAACGAAATTTACAGCTCACAGTGTCGCGACACGCACACAACTCAGTAGCAGGGCGACGGAACCATGCGCTACCAGTCCAACATGAGGAAAATGCGACTGCAAACCATAGCTAGAAGCATTAACACTCCAGAGGATTAACGGTTCAATTGCCTATTCGCCATGTTGGAGGCACAGTTTTTAGAGGAAAAGGTTGGAGCCTACCATCACGACGGCGACGCGGGGTTGTAAATTCACTATAGGCGTGTATTTAGTGGGTGCAGGGCGACTTGCAAGGATCAAGTGTCTAGCTGGCCGGGCAAGACTGGCGTGCTACAGAGGACTTGCTGCATGATGATGATGATGATGGTGTTGATGATGGGGATGATAATGATGATATGGTGATGATGATGATGGTGACGATGGTGATGATAATGGTGATATCGAGGTGATTATGAAGGTGACGATTATGGTGATGATAATAGTGATTTAGAGGTGGTAGTGAAGATAGCGATTATGGTGATAATGATGATGATAGTGATGATGCAGTTCTTCATAACACAGAAGTACAAGAATTATTTTTAGCTGTCCTTTATCTAATTATCCCCGTCAATTATTCAAAGAGATGCCACTGTTGCTTCAGTCTTAGTGCCGACTGTTGACTTTCCTCGGCTTAACGGTGTAAAGAAATCTAAGTCAGCGTTTCCCATTTCAAATCTTTTGCGTCATACATTCCGCAATTTCGTGACAAACTCACATTTTTTTTTTTTTTTTAGAACGACCGTTCACGCCACAGTCCCCACATACACCAGCGCGCGCACATACTCGCACACTCAACACTCACACACTGAATGCTAATGAATGTGATAGAGGTAAACATTGGAATCCACGCTATGGATCTGAAGTGGATCTTTCCAAACCGGATACATTGAGGAATTTATTGACAACAATGGCCGCCCTCTCCTGTGCGTTCAGCGTTAGTCGCAGTGTTTCACATAACTCGGCAGCGCGTCTCCGGAGTTGTCCAGATTGATGACGAACTAAATATCACTTCGTCGACGTTATCATCACCATCATCCAGTGATATCTACGCTTTAAGTTAGTTGCATATCCTTTACAGGACGTAGCAGTCAACCCCAGCATGTTTTGGTTGTTCGTGATTTCTTGGCAAGTTTACGTTCAGTAGTTTGCCGTTGCTTTCTGAACGACCGACACTCACATCTTTGTATAGAAACCAACGCAATGCGGTCTGTATCTAAATCTTCCGCAGCTGTGATTTGAACTCGGTAAGCGGGATTACAAATTACATTTGTAACTCATTCGCCGCAAAGCCGGCTATGTTTTAAATGTTGACCCTAAAAAGCCTCATCAACTTTACCATCATTATCAAAATCATCAACATTATCAACATCATCATCGGAAAGAGTCATCGTCTTTAATAACACGCCATTACAAATAATCTGGACATGTTGCAGGCAAAAAGAAGCTCAGCGTGTTTTTCTAAACAAATAACCGTATTTTATTCAGATATCCTGAGGCGTGTACTGTTCACCCGGGTAAACCACCATTGTGTGAGCAAAAAGACATGCTGTTCTAATTAAAACTACCGCGGTGGCATTTAAAAACACGACATTGTTGTGTGTTTTATTTTG
This sequence comes from Cepaea nemoralis, assembly GCA_014155875.1. Lineage (NCBI taxonomy): Eukaryota > Metazoa > Mollusca > Gastropoda > Stylommatophora > Helicidae > Cepaea > Cepaea nemoralis. The sequence goes on along the minus strand of JACEFZ010001061.1, from coordinate 209,969 downwards.
GTTACACGGATTGATTATGCTACTTAATTATGTGTAAACTGTTTGCATAGTAAACCAAACAATATGCCAGGCACTAACTTGTGCAGTATATTGTTTGCGTCTTCGTTGTCCAAATTTACAACGGGAAAACATTGTTTTGAATCCTCATCATCATCACAAAAATCATCCGCATCATAATTATTATCAGTATCCTTATCATTAACATCAGCATCAGCATCAAGTGCTAAATATGCATACGCAATGGAGATCGGCTGTATTGTGTCCCTATTACCTATTGTCCTGGGTATTCACGAACATACATACAAACTTGTTTCCGTCTATCTCTTGATGTTTGTCCGCCCGCACGAAGCGTGATCTTTCTCTTTCGCGGTTCCTTTCCACTCTTCTCTCCAGAATAGCCTTTAACGACGAGTTATTTATGTTGACGATGTAAAAGTGAAAATGACATTTGTCAAAGTCGGTGTAGCGTTTAGGAAGCTATAATTTTCGATGTGAGAATGAAGAGATAGTTGACAGATATTATTTGCTTCACAACTCTGTGTTACAAACATTTCTCACCGACAGTCCTAGAAACACACAGACGTTAAATCACATCTTGCGAGATCAGATATCCATCCATCCATCATATGCCATGCCGGTAAGCGTGGGCGGTCATGTTCTGCCATCTCACTTGATCACCAGAATCGTGGATCAGCTCTGTGATTCTGTCTCGACCATGCCACAAGGCCAAGCCATCCAGGTACTTGTTTCTAGGTCTTCCCCTTAGTCTGTTCCCCTCGATCTTACCAGTTGTCACCAAGTTCTCCAATTTATTTCTTCTCATAACATGCCCAAAAAATTGTGACTGTCTGCATCTAATGTCTCTAATCAGTTTACGATGTTCATTTGTTTCTTGAAGAATTTGTTCATTCTTCTTTCTGGCTGTCCATGGTATTCTTTGCATAAGATATATGTGTATTTTTAATGACTGCTTTTTAAAAAAAAAATATTGTCCGTTCCTAGTTTTGTATTCACCCTATGTCGAGCTCATGGAACATAACAGGTAAATACAAAACTTGGAACAACAATATTTTTAACAACTCCACATTCATTAAAAATACATCATGTATAAGAAGCACAACAGAAAAATTAAAAAACAAACAACAAACAAAGCAAGAAGAGCTACAGTAACAGGGATAATAACAGTATAGGGATAATACCAATTACAAACTGTATAGAACTGCAGAAGAATTAAATGGTTCCATTTAGCTAGAATGGAACACAAGCTTCGGTGTCTCTCTTAATTGATCTAGCCATCTCTTTCTGGGTCGTCCTCTATCCTTGTATTCCGATAGTCTCATAAGATCGCTTTTAACCGCTGGTTGATTCTCTTCTTCTTCTTCTTCTTCTTCTTCTTCTTCTTCTTCTTCTTCTTCTTCTTCTTCTTCTTCTTCTTCTTCTTCTTCTTCTTCTTCTTCTTCAAATCCTAACCGTGTATCTTTGGTGATCATGTCTGTCCATGGCCTTCTGTCACTTGTGCTGCCAGTCATTTCTGATACCGTCGTTCCTCCATGACATGATGTCAGACTGTCCAGCATCTTCTCTCTTGGTCTGACTCTCTCCTCCCATCCATGATGCTTATGATGCGCAGTTTCACAGTTCCCGGGAACCCTGAGTTGAGAGGGGAGATTATGAAGCTAATCGCTTTGAGTTGAATTCGATGGTGTGAGGCGTCGGCCGTTCAGGATGCAACAGCAAGCTTCTGAAAGTAAACAATGCCTAGTAAATCACATCATCATCATCATCATCATCTTCCACTTCTGCCGTCAGGCGTCGTGGGGAGGAATAATTTGCTCTCCAGCGCCCGATGGATAGCACTGGATAGTGTCATTCCGTGTGATTGTACAATGTTATTGATGTCGTCAATCCATTTTCTTCTTGGACGTCCTCTTGGTCTCGTCGCAGATGATTTTTGATGTAAGGCCAGTGATGGTAGTTGATGGTGCTGAATTCTAACGACATGGCAAAACCATTTGATCTTCTGTCTTTCAGTAAATGTGGCACAAGGTGTTGACCCCACTGTCTGTCTAATAACAATATTTCTTACTTGGTCTCGGATTGTTAAGTTGGCAGCTCTCCTCGGGTATCTCCTCTCACAGCAATAAATGCTTGTAATCGCCACGAGACATACTGAGTACATGATGACAGCTCCTTGTTGTCGTGGACCAAGTGACACTCGGCGGACAATGTGATCAATATCACGTCCACCGCTCTTAACTCCCAGGTGAGATTTCCGGGTACCTATTGTAATCTGGGTCGATCCTCAGAATCCCAGATCAATTGTAAATGCTTTCTCCTCGTTTAGGATCGGAACACACGATTACGAGGCTGGCAGGCACTCGTGCTAGCAACCTCGCCTCCCTGTACAATAAAGTTAGAATACCGCTGTAGCTAAAATTGTGGTTATCTGGGGGAGATGTCAGCTAGTTATTTGCTAGCTGTGGCTGGATCGAAAACAACACAATCATTACTAACCGCAGGCTGTCTGTTGTACATCTGCCAGTACTGATTAAACTATGCTCCTAGGGGAATCAATGTTTTACTTTTGGCCTGCCAATGTGCTATTATATACAAACCACGCCACTTGACGAATTACGTTTCATTCGTTGCTTGTATTACAATCGATCCTGAAGATGCCTTCCTGCATTGATTTCCTCAGTTATGAATCCGCGTGATCATTTCCTCCTCGTCAGTTCTGTCACCCGACTCTTCGTTCGGTTTTCTTAAATTACCCCAGGGTCTCTCTTCTTGTATGGATTCCAGTCGGTTGTGATGTTGTGTCTTGTGCTGACATGTCAGTTTATCTTAGTACTCGTAGTACAATCGTAGAGGTGTCAGAAACACTAGCTATATATTGTAAATCATTTCTGTAACCTATCAGCATCCTTGTAAATTATGAGGAGAAATATTTGTGACACCGTTCAAGGAATTGATCTCGAAACATTCCGTGACTGTTCCCTTCTGTTCTTCTTCTTCTCTTTATCCTGCATTGCTGAATAGACAACACCCCACCCCAAACTCCCCAATTACGTCATATAAGTTACCATATCGTGTGCTATTTCCAGCATCTCCTTCTGTGCCCCCCCCCCCCCCCGTATTTATTTTTCTCTCCTGTTCTCTTTTCTGTCTCAATGTAGTTCTCTTTGTTTCGAATGCCCTCTAGGTTACATAGAAAAGACCAGTGGCTACACTACCATGTTTTCTCAGTGTTGGTTCTCTCCAGCGCCAGCGTCGTTTTCTCGCTACTTGACTCCCAGAGAATGTCTAGTTCTGTATCTAAGCCCTACTTCAGTGATTACTACACGTCCTGCTATTCCTTCTGTTCTACACAAACAACGGGTTCATGCATGTTTATAGTTGTAAATGCTTGAGCCGTTCTAGCCGGCCCCCTTAGTGTCATCGTTGGAGGTTGCGCGGTCTGACGACGGTTCGATTCCTAGGCTTGTCGCTTGCTGAGCGAGGGAAAGAGTGGTTACCTGTTCTTCTATGCATCCATACCTGCTCAGTGTGGTGATCCTAGCACATAATAGACCCACAGAAGATTCATGCTTCTGGACATGATACACGATGATAATCTATTTCTTTTCCACCACCACCACCTCCTCCTCCTCCTCCTTCTTCTTCTTCTTCTTCTTCTTCTTCTTCTTCTTCTTCTTCTTCTTCTTCTTCTTCTTCTTCTTCTTCTTCTTCTTCTTCTTCTTCTTCTTCTTCTTCTTCTTTTTTTGTTTAGTCCATGGCCTGTGAGGTGGGTGAGCATGTGATAATTTCAAGATATTTTCATTACTCTTTCTACCCTTCCGGCATGTTCTAATCACTATTCTATAAAACGACATCTCCTCAGCTTCCATATACTTCCCCACTTGTCTGCTAATTGTCTATGATTCGCTTCCGTACATTAGTGTTAGCTCAATGTAGCTCTTGAGAACTCCTTTTCTTATCTCGATTGACAAAGATAAATTGCAGAGCATATTAGAACATTGCGACGAATAATCATGATAAAATAACCATGGTTTGAAGGAAATCACTACAGTATCAGCGGAAGCGCCTTGGCTCTGTAAGCCATAAAGTAAAATAACTTCAGCAGAAGATCCATGCAGGCATTAGATCCCAGGCGGCAGTGATGAGAAGGTAGCAATCAGGGAATCATAAAGGGCTCAAATGAACGGATAGCAACTACATAAGCTTAACGAGTGATGATGAGTGGGTAATACCCGTATTTGCCGAGTGAGTGGGAATCTTTTCAGTCAGAACACTTCCTATTATTTATTTTTTTTTTTGGGGGGGGGGGGGGGGGGGGTGTCACCTGAAGCATTTTGGCAAAGAATGTAAGTTATCATTCCGGGGCTATAAAAGAAGCATTGAAGAAAGGCAGTTTTTCTTGTCTGATTACAAGTCCCCGGGTGATAGCCGAGGTATTTCCTTACGAAGCTGGTTGCAATATTGATTGTGCGGCTGCGTGAAAGAAGACATTATTTCGTCTGCATGTGATTCAATCCCCCAGTAAGGCATGTAATACTAATGAATTTTGCGTGAATTATTAATACCGATGGCATCTAGTTAGAGTATCATTTGACATCTGCGTGGAGGGCCCGGAAACCTTGCGTTGCGTGAAATAGAATTACGGCTACTTATGTGTCAGTGGTCGTTATGGCAACGAGTTTTAATGCCGGGAAGCTAATGAGGCTTGGCAGAGAGGTGGTGCGTATGTTGAGAGAGCATATATAATGCGGATTGTACGTCATGTCACGCCATGCAGCACTCCTGAAGTGTATAAGTGTGCCTTTTAGTTCACTTGATGTGTAAGTCTACATCGTGCCTTTTAGTTCACTTGACGTGTAAGGCTACATCGGGCTTTTTAGTTCTCATGACGTGTAAGGTTACATCGTGCCTTTTAGTTCTCAATAACTGTAAGGCTACATCGGGCCTTTTAGTTCTCATTAACTTTAAGGCGACATTGGGCTTTTTAGTTCTCATTAACTTTAAGGCTACAACATGTCTTTTAGTTCTCATTAACTTTAAGGCTACATCGGGCTTTTTAGTTCTCATGACGTGTAAGGTTACATCGGGCCTTTTAGTTCTCATTAACTGTAAGGCTACATCGGGCCTTTTAGTTCTCATTAACTTTAAGGCTACACCATGTCTTTTAGTTCTTATGGCGTGTAGGGCTACAACGGGTATTTTATTTCTCATTAACTATAAGGCTACATCGGGCCTTTTAGTTCTCATTAACTTTAAGGCTACATCATGTCTTTTAGTTCTTATGGCGTGTAGGGCTACATCGGGCCTTTTAGTTCTCATGTCGTGCAAGGCTACATCGGGCCTTTTAGTTCTCATGACGTGTAAGGCTACATCGGGACTTTTAATTCTCATGACGTGTAAGGCTACATCGGGCCTTTTAATTCTCATGACGTGTAAGGTTACATCGGGCCTTTTAGTTCACTTGATGTATAAGTCTACACCATGCATTTCAGTTCTTATGACGTGTAAGGCTACATCGGATAGTTTAGCTCTCATTATGTGTAAGGCTACATCGAGCCTTTTAGTTTTCAGTTCGTGTAAGGCTACATCGGGCCTATTAGTCCTCATTAACTTTAAGACTACATCGGACCTTTTAGTTCTCATTAACTGTAAGGCTACATCGGGCCGTTTAGTTCTCAATTCGTGTCTCTCATTACATGTAAGGCTACATCGGGCCTGTTAGTTCTCATTATGTGTAAGGCTTTATCAAGCCTTTTATTTCTCACGACGTGTAAGGCTACATCGGGCCTATTAGTTTTCATGACGTGTAAGGCTATATCGGGCCTTGTAGTTCTCATTAACTGTAAGGTTACATCGGGCCTTTTAGTTCTCATTAACTGTAAGGTTATATCGGGACGTTTAGTTCTCATTAACTGTAAGTTTACATCGGGCCGTTTAGTTCTCAATTCGCGTAATGCTACATCCGATAGCCTAGCTCTCATTACATGTAAGGCTACATCGGGCCTGTTAGTTCTCATTATGTGTAAGTTTACATCGTGCCTTTTGGTTCTCATGACGTGTAAGGCTACATCTGACCTTTTGGTTCTCATGACGAGTAAGGCTATATCGGGCCTTTTAGTTCTCATTAACTGTAAGGCTACATCAGGCCTTTTAGTTCTTATGACGTGTAAGGCTTCCTCGGGCCTTTTGGTTCTCATGACGTGTAAGGCTACATCGGACCTTTTAGTTCTCATGACGTGTAAGGTTTCATCGGGCCTTTTAGTTCTCATTAACTGTAATGCTACATCGGGCCTTTTAGTTCTCATTAACTGTAAGGCTACATCGGGTCTTTTCGTTCTCATGACGTGTAAGGCTACATCTGACCTTTTAGTCTACATCACTTGTCAAAGTCTCACATCTGAGGTTGCGACGCGTTGTCTGTACCAACGCCAGGCAACATAACAACGCGCAACCCTGAGTGATGTTAAACACTGCAGAGGGAATGCGGCGTCTTCGACGACGCCTGTATTAGCAGCCAGGCCCAGCAACTGAGCGACGCTAAAACTACCGCTGGTCAGCGGTACACCCCGTGAACCTTGCAGGGGTCACACCAGCTGACTTGAGCGCCGACTAGCGTGTAGAACGAAAGGCCAGGCAGACCGGGTTAGGCGTTTGTATGGACAGGTCACATGAGTCTGCGAGTGGTTTTGAATCTGCATTGAGAGCTAGCCTGTGTGACAGTGGGAGACTGGTTCGAACGCTTGAGTATTTTGGCTTGTAAGTGATATGTATATTGATTGCATGTATCCTTATGTATTGTATTGATATTGTTCATGCTGTGATGATTGCTATGGATTGTCATTGCGCGATGTCTGTGCGATAATGAATGCAGCGCGTAAAGCTTGTAAATAACAGTTGCGGATATTCACTTCGTGTGATTTGATAGTTTGATATCGCTTCACACTTGCCAGAAAACGAGCTACTTATCTTGCTCTACGCAAGACTCTGACACACTGCCTTTAATTGTTCTGATATGTAAGCGTATATCACATCCTGTAATTATTTTTCTAACCGTCAACTACGTTCTGTATGTCTGCTAACAAGTACATGAATGTAGCGCCCTATATGTAAGTGTATGAAATTCAATAGTTCTACATACATGTAAGCGTACATCGAGTTTTATAATTCTACAGACAACAGACATGTAAGCGTACAACAAGTTCAATAGTTCTACATACATGTAAGCATACATCGAGTTTTTATAATTCTACAGACAACAGACATGTAAGCGTACAACAAGTTCAATATTTCTACATTGATGTAAGCGTACATCAAGTTCAATAGTTCTACATACATGAAAGCGTACATCGAGTTTTATAATTCTACAGACATGTAAGCATACATCAAGTTCAAAAGTTCTACATACATGTAAGCGTACATCGAGTTTTATAATTCTACATACATGTAAGCATACATCAAGTTCAATAGTTCTACATACATGTAAGCGTACATCGAGTTTTATAATTCTACATACATGTAAGCATACATCAAGTTCAAAAGTTCTACATACATGTAAGCGTACATCGAGTTTTATAATTCTACAGACATGTAAGCATATATCAAGTTGTACAGTTCTACAGACATGTACGCATACATAACGTTCTATAGTTCTACATACATGTTACACACTTATCACACTTTCATCGTTTGTCACTGACACACCTTTCATCAAATGTCATTGCATCATACCTTTCATCGGATGTCACCTTATCACATATTTTATTGGTTGCCTCTGCATGATAACTTCCGTCATATATCACCGTGCGATTCTGTGCTCCATCTTTACATCTTTCCTTGTTATAAAGCACATTGAAATGTATCTACATTATACGGTTCTTATCTTCTCGTGATTCGCCATGCTTGTCGAAGAGTAAGTAATACTCATTGGAACCCCATTACCACCACATATACTCACAATCCATTTGTCTGCAGACTGTCAAAGTCCGCCACACCCCCAAACGTTATCAATCCTGTCAAAGTTTCCAGGCGGCATTGATTTTCTGTAACCTGATAGGCAGTCCACCGGCCGTCCAGGAACCATTAAGAGTGTTGTCCATCATCATTACCGTTTAGCTGGGGTGCGTGAGTGTCATCGATCAGCCAGGACAATGCCGAGAGTCTGCTTCCAGGACGCGACACAACCTGCGGGAGCTGCAGTGACAGAGCTGTGGTTTCCTGCCTTCAAGGATAATATACTATTGTTGCTGCTGTTACTAGTACTAACAGTCTATACGACTGGTGCTACTACTACTACAACTACTACTACTACTACTACTACTACTACTACTACTACTACTACTACTACTACTACTACTACTACTACTACTACCACCACCGCAACCATCACTACTACTGCTCCTGATCCCACTACTATTACCACTACTACTGCTCCCACTACTACTACTACTACTACTACTACTACTACTACTACTACTACTACTACTACTACTACTGCTGCTGCTGCTGCTGCTGCTGCTGCTACTACTACTACTACTACTGCTGCTGCTGCTGCTACTACTACTACTACTGCTGCTGCTAGTGCAGCAAGTAATACCTCTATAGACGCTGCAGACGTATCCTTTCCCCTGTTTTTATCTTCCTTCTCCTTTTCTTTCTCTACTAACTCTTCCTTTCAACTCGTTCCTTTCCTTCGCCCACTTCGACTACGTTTTCCACTAATAACCACCACCATCACCACTACCTCTCTACGTGTGCGTGTGTGTATGTAAGCATGTATGTGTGTGTTTACATCCGCGCGTCGTCGTGTGCATGATGCGAATGGCATTCACGCGCGCGTGTGGTTTATGTTGTCTGTGTAGGTCGTATGAATGTGTGTGTTTTATGTGTACGCGTGTGTATGTGTGTTTTTGTATATCTTTTTTAATGTATATGCCTACGACGTTTGCATTCCCTTTAACCTGTCTGTTCATTCCCGTTAAGTAGTTCCTCTAAGCCTTTTTTTAAGTTGCAAATCCCTTACAGGACGTGTCAGTCAATATCAGCATTTTTCAGCTGTTTATATTCTTAACAAGATCACGGTTAGTAGTTTGCCATTGCTTTTTGAGCGACCGGCTCACACACCCCGTAAGTAGCCACCGCGACGCGATACGCTACCGAATCTCGCGCAGCTGTGTTCCTCACATGGATATATGGGATTACGGAGAAATTCTAATCACTTCGCCAGGGAGTCCGCCTCTAAGCCTACTGACTACAATTTAGAACATCTACATTTTATTCACCGCTTCCTTAAAGCTACCTCCCCCTAACGCACTATGATTATAAAATTGTCCATTTATTTATTTGTTCTGTTGTTTCGCCTCAATCACCGAACGAACTGTAATTTGTTTGGCCTTATCTCCATTCTTTTTCCGAGACTCCGAACTTCACTTATTTTTCAAGCACTGTTTAAACACTGGTGTTTGGAAAATTACCGCAGCCAAAACGTGCAATAATTTCCACCACGTGCTTGCTTCTTTCCTCCCGCCTTCGCGTAAAGAGTCGTCGGCAGACAACTGGGGCAGAGACATAATCTTGCATCATTACCTATTGATTTTCCTCCATTCTCCAAATAATTCTCGTTTTCTTCGCCATTGCTCTGAAAGCGGTGTTATGGGAATTTTCTGTCCCCATAATTCGAAAACGGCGTTTATCTCTAGTTTATTATTGTTCCGTGTTTGGGAACGGAACATATCCCGCATAATGTATCCCGCGATTATCCTGGGTCTGCGTGAGTGAGACGAGAGACACGTGACGGGGATTCTCCTCGTGGGAATCTTTTAGCTTGACCTTATCATGTATAGCTGGTTGCGTTTCTGATTTGTCTCGGAAGCGCCGGGGATACAATTTCTTGGCGTATGTTTTCAGTCTCCACCGTGTGCATATTTTCCTTGAACTTGAGTAGACATTTTGTGCCTTTGTAGACATTAGCTGGGCCGTGTGCGTATTTTCTTTGCGGCTGAATAGATATTGTGTGGTGGTAACAGCATGTGAGTAGACGTTCTGATATCTTCCAGTAGAGATGTGATGGCTTTATAGGTGTTAAGTGTGCCGTGTGCAAATATGTCACAGAAGTGGTGTATTAGTATTAGGTCATATCTAGGGTGTACTTTTTATGTCCATGCGTGTGTATAAGTATTATGTTGTATGTTATTACATTATATGTATGTCTCGCATTGTGCTTATCGCCTTGCTTCCTCTTCCTCTCTTCGTCGCCCTCCTCTTCCTCCACCTTCATCTCCTCCTCCTCCTCCTCTCTTCTTCTTCTTCTTCTTCTTCTTCTTCTTCTTCTTCTTCTTCTTCTTCTTCTTCTTCTTCTTCTTCTTTCCTTCCTCTTCTGTCTGTTATCCCCGAATGAACTAGCCTCACCCACTTCAATTAGTCCTTCTATGAGAAGCTGTCTGGAATATTCGAGAATGTCTGCAGCCAGTGTCCATCTCCATGGTGAGACTTATCCAGCCCGACATAATTCCTTCCTAGTCGGCGTGTCGGGTATATATGTCCATCTCAATGGTGAGACTTGGCCAACCCGATATCAACCCTTCCTAGTCGGCGTGTCGGGTATATATGTCCATCTCCATGGTGAGACTTGGCCAACCCGACATCAACCCTTCCTAGTCGGAGTGTCGGGTATATATGTCCATCTCCATGGTGAGACTTGGCCAACCCGACATCATTCCTTCCTAGTCGGAGTGTCGGGTATATATGTCCATCTCCATGGTGAGACTTGGCCAACCCGACATCATTCCTTCCTAGTCGGAGTGTCGGGTATATATGTCCATCTCCATGGTGAGACTTGGCCAACCCGATATCAACCCTTCCTAGTCGGCGTGTCGGGTATATATGTCCATCTCCATGGTGAGACTTGGCCAACCCAACATCAACCCTTCCTAGTCGGCGTGTCGGGTATATATGTCCATCTCCATGGTGAGACTTGGCCAACCCGACATCAACCCTTCCTAGTCGGAGTGTCGGGTATATATGTCCATCTCCATGGTGAGACTTGGCCAACCCGACATCATTCCTTCCTAGTCGGAGTGTCGGGTATATATGTCCATCTCCATGGTGAGACTTGGCCAACCCGACATCAACCCTTCCTAGTCGGAGTGTCGGGTATATATGTCCTTATCCTTGGTGAGACTTGGCCAACCCGACATCAACCCTTCCTAGTCGGAGTGTCGGGTATATATGTCCATCTCCATGGTGAGACTTGGTCAACCCAATATCAACCCTTCCTAGTCGGCGTGTCGGGTATATATGTCCATCTCCATGGTGAGACTTGGCCAACCCGACATAAACCCTTCCTAGTCGGCGTGTCGGGTATATATGTCCATCTCCATGGTAAGACTTGGCCAACCCGACATCAACCCTTCCTAGTCGGCGTGTCGGGTATATATGTCCATCTCCATGGTGAGACTTGGCCAACCCGACATTATTCCTTCCTAGTCGGCGTGTCGGGTATATATGTCCATCTCCATGGTGAGACTTGGCCAACCCGACATCATTCCTTCCTAGTCGGCGTGTCGGGTATATATGTCCATCTCCATGGTGAGACTTGGCCAACCCGACATCAACCCGTCCTAGTCGGCGTGTCGGGTATATATGTCCATCTCCATGGTGAGACTTGGCTAACCCTCCTAGTCGGCGTGTCGGGTATATATGTCCATCTCCATGGTGAGACTTGGCGTGTCATTCGCACTGCGAGTGCTAACAAGTCAAGTCGCCTGAACAAGTCAAGCCGCCTGAAACGGGGCAAAATGTCACGTTGAAAGTCCAACAACAAGAAACACGCGGTAGCCAAGATGTGCAGCATGGGAGCCGACAACAAGAAGAAGATCGTGGAGAGCTTACCTGCTAGTTGCATCAAAGAGCCTGATACTACAGCTATTACTGAAGCTACCACGAGGGAGAAGATCAACAGCACACCACAGACAAGAGTCAAGACAACAGAGAAGAAGAAGGAGAAAGACACCAGAGCCGGGAACACCGACTCAAAAACAGTCCGATGGGTGGTCAAGCGGATTTAAGTGGAGCTGACAGACGAAGAAATCCTGAAGCAGCTACGAGAAGAGAATCCTCACATCCGATTCATGAAGGCGGAGCGGATCCTTACCTACTCCAAGATACCTACAACCTTGGCGGTTGTGATATCGGAGGCCAGTGAGATGCCGATAACAGTATCAATCAACAACAGAATCCAGCAGCCAGAGGGATTCATCCCTAGAGTCAACCAATGTTCCAGATGCCAGAGAGCCGGCCACAGCAGAGCAATATGCCGCAGTAAGACAGAAATATGCCGGTACTGCGCTGATCACCACGCCTTCAAGAAGTGTCCGCTGGCCAAGCTGGACACGGACTTCAGAGCTCCTAACAACAAAAGAAAGTGCGTCAACCGCCTGGGCAAGCACGGAGCAAGATACTTGGGCTGTCCGTACCTGCAACGACACAGAGACGCCTAAAAGATCGCAACTACCACGAAGACATCAATCAAGGAAGAAATGCAAAGGGGCGAGACAGCCACGGATATAGCACAAGCTGAAAGAGATCAACTGCAAAAACAAACAGACGAGTTGAAGAGACAAGTCAAGACACTTCTGACGCCGACTCCGACCAGCGACAACGAAAAACTACTGACGGAAATGATGGAGATTCAGCAAAACATCAAGCAAGAAGTAGAACATATGACACTGATTAAGAAGGAGAACGAGGAGATCCTACAAACCATTAAATTAGAGCGAGAACTACAGAAAGCTGAAATGGAAATACTCCGAAACAAAACAACAGAAGCCGAACAAGAAAGAGAAATCGCAGGATGAAAACCAAGAGACCGAGCCTGAACAGCAAACGAAAGCCAGCAGCTCAACCACGACGATGAGACTTTCAAAGGGAAGCCAATATTCCACCATACATCCGAAGAAAACCGAGATGAGCACCCTGACGACGGCATAGAGGACGACCCGTTAACGCCAGGATGGCAAGCAGAGATAACGAGGAAATAAAAACTCAAGTGAAGAATACAGAAAGCGCATGGAAGAAAAAGAAACGAAGTACAAGAAGCTCAACGGGAAGCCAATGCCCCGCCATACCGCCACAGTACCAGATTTAAAAGAGGATGACAAACACCCATGGCAATACTATATAAATGACGGAGAAATCATCCCATGGCTGACCACGGAGGAAGCAATGAAAAGACAGCAAGAACTCAAACGCGGGAAGCGGAATGAAAGAAAGTGCAAGGAGGCATATTACATCTAAAAGCTTCTACAGGCAATAGACAAATGAGAAGGCAAAAATACCAAATAAAAAGTCCTTTTAAGGTCTGCAACCAGTCAAGCTAGGCGAGCCAGGAGCCTGCTCCAACAAAGAAAACCACAAGAGGAAACAAGCACAAAGGACAGCCGCCGACCGATCCCTCTGCTGACGTCACACACAAACGCTACATAACCAGTCCGAGATAGGACTTACTCGTAAGAGCGCACAAGACAAGAATTAGGGTGATTGAACCCACAAAATCCACGGACCTCAGCAATAACCACAGCTGAGGAAGCAGGTTGAATGAGGCCGAATTTGGTATTTTTGTTTGGAAAATTGGAAATGGAAATGGAGACTTGGCTAACCCAACATAAACTCTTCCTAGTCGGCGTGTCGGGTATATATGTCCATCTCCATGGTGAGACTTGGCCAACCCGACATCATTCCTTCCTAGTCGGCGTATTGGGTATATATGTCCATCTCCTTGGTGAGACTTGGCCAACCCGACATAAACCCTTCCTAGTCGGCGTGTCGGGTATATATGTCCATCTCCATGGTGAGACTTGGCCAACCCGACATCATTCCTTCCTAGTCGGAGTGTCGGGTATATATGTCCATCTCCATGGTGAGACTTGGCCAACCCGACATCATTCCTTCCTAGTCGGAGTGTCGGGTATATATGTCCATCTCCATGGTGAGACTTGGCCAACCCGATATCAACCCTTCCTAGTCGGCGTGTCGGGTATATATGTCCATCTCCATGGTGAGACTTGGCCAACCCGATATCAACCCTTCCTAGTCGGCGTGTCGGGTATATATGTCCATCTCCATGGTGAGACTTGGCCAACCCAACATCAACCCTTCCTAGTCGGCGTGTCGGGTATATATGTCCATCTCCATGGTGAGACTTGGCCAACCCGACATCATTCCTTCCTAGTCGAGTGTCGGGTATATATGTCCATCTCCATGGTGAGACTTGGCCAACCCGACATCATCCCTTCCTAGTCGGAGTGTCGGGTATATATGTCCATCTCCATGGTGAGACTTGGCCAACCCGACATAAACCCTTCCTAGTCGGAGTGTCGGGTATATATGTCCATCTCCATGGTGAGACTTGGCCAACCCGACATAAACCCTTCCTAGTCGGAGTGTCGGGTATATATGTCCATTCTCCATGGTGAGACTTGGCCAACCCGACATCAACCCTTCCTAGTCGGAGTGTCGGTATATATGTCCATCTCCATGGTGAGACTTGGCAACCCGACATCAACCCTTCCTAGTCGGAGTGTTCGGGTATATATGGTCCTTATCCTTGGTGAGACTTGGCCAACCCGACATCAACCCTTCCTAGTCGGACGTGTCGGGTATATAATGTCCATCTCCATGGTGAGACTTGGGCCAACCCGATATCAACCCTTCCTAGTCGGCGTGTCGGGTAATATAGTGTCCATCTCCATGGTGAGACTTGGCCAACCCGACATAAACCCTTCCTAGTCGGCGTGTCGGGTATATATGTCCATCTCCATGGTGAGACTTGGCCAACCCGACATCAACCCGTCCTAGTCGGCGTGTCGGGTATATATGTCCATCTCCATGGTGAGACATGGCCAACCCGACATCAACCCTTCCTAGTCGGCGTGTCGGGTATATATGTCCATCTCCATGGTGAGACTTGGCCAACCCGACATCAACCCTTCCTAGTCGGTGTGTCGGGTATATATGTCCATCTCCATGGTGAGACTTGGCCAACCCGACATCAACCCTTCCTAGTCGGCGTGTCGGGTATATATGTCCATCTCCATGGTGAGACTTGGCCAATCCGACATCAACCCTTCCTAGTCGGCGTGTCGGGTATATATGTCCATCTCCATGGTGAGACTTGGCCAACCCGACATCAACCCTTCCTAGTCGGCGTGTCGGGTATATATGTCCATCTCCATGGTGAGACTTGGCCAACCCATCAACCCTTCCTAGTTGGCGTGTCGGGTATATATGTCCATCTCCATGGTGAGACTTGGCCAACCCGACATAAACCCTTCCTAGTTGGCGTGTCGGGTATATATGTCCATCTCCATGGTGAGACTTGGCCAACCCGACATCAACCCTTCCTAGTCGGCGTGTCGGGTATATATGTCCATCTCCATGGTGAGACTTGGCCAACCCGACATCAACCCTTCCTAGTCGGCGTGTCGGGTATATATGTCCATCTCCATGGTGAGACTTGGCCAACCCGACATCAACCCTTCCTAGTCGGCGTGTCGGGTATATATGTCCATCTCCATGGTGAGACTTGGCCAACCCGACATCAACCCTTCCTAGTCGGCGTGTCGGGTATATATGTCCATCTCCATGGTGAGACTTGGCCAACCCGACATCAACCCTTCCTAGTCGGCGTGTCGGGTATATATGTCCATCTCCATGGTGAGACTTGGCCAACCCGACATCAACCCTTCCTAGTTGGCGTGTCGGGTATATATGTCCATCTCCATGGTGAGACTTGGCCAACCCGACATCAACCCTTCCTAGTCGGCGTGTCGGGTATATATGTCCATCTCCATGGTGAGACTTGGCCATCCCGACATAAACCCTTCCTAGTCGGCTTATTGGGTATATATGTCCTTCTCCTTGGTGAGACTTGGCCAACCCGACATCATTCCTTCCTAGTCGGCGTGTCGGGTATATATGTCCATCGCCATGGTGAGACTTGGCCAACCCGACATCATTCCTTCTTAGTCGGCGTGTCGGGTGTATATGTCCATCTCCATGGTGAGACTTGGCCAACCCGACATCAACCCTTCCTAGTCGGCGTGTTGGGTATATGGTGCAAGCCCTAAATGTAACACTAATCAACCCTCAAAGGATGCTTGCTTGCTTGCGTTCGCTGGCTGTGAACTCCAGCGCGAACTCCTGTATGCCGGATGAAGACATCCTGTTGTCCAACATCAGTGTGATGTCATACAGGACCTGAAGTTTGCGTTAGTATCCGTTGTCCCATGTCTGGCTTATTGGTGTGCAGACTGGTGGTTCCTCGCCGACTTCGGAAGAATCAATGATCCTACTGACTTTAGCCAGGACCCCGAAGGGACCTGTTGCCCAGGACGTTCTGCGAGGATGCGTCAATAGGTCTTGGCCAGTATAGAACCTAGCCCTGGTGCCTTGGAAACACCTCTGCGTCCCACCACAAAGGATGATATGCACACCTTCCGCTTTTACCGCCCTGGACATTGGTTGGTACTCAATTTATAACTGAAAGTCCAGGCCAGTATAAAAAACACCCACCTTGAAGAAGGCTCGGAGATTATGGGAATGGTCTTCATCTACAGGAGTCATGTCATTGTACAGACTTTGTGTCCGACTCGACACTAATACCATCTTTAGAATTCCGTGTCGCAGAGCTGCCATTTCCCACTCGAATCCCAGAAACAGCGGCGTCTTCAAGACTGATACCCACTTCCCATGTACGGAGAGGCATGTTGGGCTGTAACCAGGTTGTGACGTGACATAGAACAGCACGTGCAGCCTGGCTGGGCTGAGACCTGAACTGGTCATGTTACCTCGCAGATGTTGTGTATGTCGTAGTTAAAAAGATCCAGTCCAATAAAGATAGGGGATAACCAGGATACAGCGAAACACTTTCTTTGAAAAAAAAAAAAAATTATCTGCCACAGTGTAAGGCCTTCCATCGTTAAAGAGTTAAAGTAACAAGTGCCTGGAACAAAACGAGTTAATGGATGCACACTTTGATGGTTTCCGTTTCAAATCTCGAAACCACGACCTGCCAGGAAACATTGGATTTTTTTCCTTTCGTGAAGTTTCTTTCCCGAATTATAAGCGTATGTAATGGACGTCGTTCTGTTATTGTTCAAAAACTGGGGTAATTAAGCAACAATGAATGTCATATACATAGCACATATAGTAGTAGTAGTAGTAGTAGTAGTAGTAGTAGGCCTCTTTCAGTCCTGAAGGACTATAGAGTTGTGCCGCTTGGGAGGTGCCTGGCAGCACCGCTGGTGACTGTATAGTCCAATTCGAGAATGACAATCTCTGTCACAGTTTCCGCATCTGTGAGACGAGGCAAGTCCGGCAGTAAGTGACTGCTCTTTGAGCCTGTGCCGTCTCTCCTCAGTTTTTTGGATCTGATTGCGCTCAAAGAGCACCAGTCCGTTTCGTACATCTCTTCTCCAGGAGCATCTGTCTGTTGCAACTCTCTCCCACGTGTCTGGATCTATTCCAATGGTTTTCATATCTTGTTTACACACATCCCTATATCGCATTTGGGGTCTTCCGGTTGGCCTCTTTCCTGTGGCTAGTTCTCCGTAAAGGAGATCTTTGGGAATACGTTCGTCCTCCATTCGAGATACGTGGCCCAACCACCGGAGGCGTCTCTGCTTGAGGAGCACATATAAACTTTCACGAAGCACAGCTCCCTTGGGTGAGTGAGTTGTGTGGCGCAGGAGATGTACGGCTAAAGAAATAAAGGTTGGGGAACCGTTTGTCAGGTTTTTCGTTGCGGAAATATTGTAAGAATGATACATGATGGTTAATTGTGTGCGTGTGTGTGTGTGTGTGGGGGGGGGGGGGGGGGGGAGAGAGAGAGAGAGAGAGAGAGAGACACACACAGAGACAGAGTTATAAGAGCTAGAAAAGAGGGGGGTGGGAAAACGCTATCGTTGGGTGGACAGGCAGAGAGACAGACACATAGATAAACTGACTGACTGACAGACAGACAAGGTAGATTGTTTAGATAGATTGATACATTGATTAGATAGATATATTAATTGATTAGATAGTTCGATCGGTGGATTAGATAGACTGATTGATTAGATAGATGGATCGATATATTAATAGGGTGGATGGATTGTATAGATCGAGGAGTCAGAGAAACGAGACAGAAAAGGAGAAAAGAGCTAGACATGGGAAGAGAGAACGAACGAACGAACGAATAGACTTTATTTTCAAAGGGTTAAAAATTGCGCACACAGACATGTCTACAATTGGTTAGTTTAATTACCTGTTTGATTAAATGCTTGGTTAGACAGTTAGTTACCGGGTTGGTTGATAGCTTGCTTAGATTGTTGGTTAGTGAACGTTTGATTGATGGTTGGTTGAAGGTTTGATTTGTTGGTTATTTAAAAGTTTGCTTTGATGGTTGTTTGAAAGTTTGCTTACATTCTTGGTTATTTGAAAGTTTGAAATGGTGGTTCCATGAAAGTTTGATTTGATGGATGATTGACTGTTTGCTTAGATTGTTGGTTAGGTGTATGTTCGATGTGGTGATTGTTTGAAAGTTTGATTTGATGTTTAGTTGAAAGATTGCTAAGATTGTTGGTTAGTTGAACGTTTGATTTGATGGATGTTTGATAGTTTGTTTTAATGGTGGTGGAAACGTTAGTCGGATGGTTGGTGGAACGTTCATTGAAAGGTTCGCGTTAGACTGTTAGTTAAAATATTGATTGGATTCTTATTGAATGGTGTGTTAGCTGGATGTATGAAAACTGGGATAGGTGGTTTGCTGAAACTTGGTTAGACAAGTGGTTAAAACGTTGATTGAAACGTTCGTTAGACTAATGGTTGAAATGTTGGTTGTTGAAATGCTGACTGAAACATTGAAAAATGGTTGGTTGAAATGTTAGTTAGGTGTTTGGTTGAAATGATAGTTAGATGGACAGTTTGGTTATTTGGTCGATTGATTGAGTGTGTAGCTTATTGATTGATTGATTGATTGATTTGCTTGATGGTTGATTTGAATGCTGGTTAGATGGTTGGTTAGACATTTGATTGAAAGTTTAGTTAGAAGACTGTTTATATGGTTGAATGGTGTTTACATACATAGTTGAATGCAACTTTGGTTACATAGGTTTGAGTGATATTTTGTGTAGATGGGTGACTGAAAATGTTCCTTGATGGTTAGTTGAAAATTCACCTTGATGAGTCTTTGAAATTTTGTTTGAATAGTTCATTACAAATTTGATTCCATAATTGGGTGAAATTTTGATTCAATGGATGGTTAAAAATTGTGTCTCTTGATTGGTTGAAAATTTTGTTAAATAGTTAGTTAATTATTGATTTAATTGTGAGTTAAGATCTTGATTTGACGACTGGATGAAAGATGCTTGGTTCAGGGTTTGACTATACAGTTGTTTGAAAGTATGGTAGAGTGTGTGCTGCAAGCAGGGTTTGATCGTTTGTTGAAAGTATAAGTAGATTGTGTGTTGCAAGCAGGAATTTGATGGTTGGTTTAAAGTATGGGTAGATTGTGTGTTGCAAGCAGGATGTAATAGTTGGTTGAAAGTATAGTTAGATTGTGTGTTGCAAACATGATTTGATAGTTATTTGAAAGGCGGACATAATAGCTGAGTTCAGTTTGTTGGCTGAACGTTTGGTTACATGGTTGGTTGAATATTTGGTTAAATGGTTGATTTCATATTTGGTTAGATGGTTAGTTGAACATTTGCTTACATAGTTGGTTGAACGTATGGTTACATGGTTGGGTTAACTTGTGGTTACATGGTTGGTTTAACATTTAGTCACATTGTTTGTTGAACGTTTAATTACAGGGTTGGTGTAACATTTGGTTATATAGTTTGTGTAACATTTAATTGCCGCTCTCCCTAGCGAAGGTGTTAACGACACTGTTCGTAATCCAGTATACTCTCGTAAAATACACATCTGCGCGAGATTCGACAGCGGATGGCGTCAAGTTGGTTACCTACGGAGGGCATGTGAACCGGTCATTCAGAAAGCAATGGCAAACTACTGAACGTAAAACTTACCAACACATCAACAGCAGCTGAAAGATGCTGGTGTAGACTGCAATGTCATGTAAAGGATATATGTAAAGGGAAAAAACACATTTAATTACATGGTTGGTAGAACGTTTGGTTACATGGTTGGAATAACATTTGGTTACATGGTTGATTTAACGTTTGATTGCATGATTGATTGAACGTTTGGTTACAAGGATGGTTGAACGATATGTTACATGGTTGGTTTAAGGTTTGGTAACATGGTTGATTTAACGTTTTTTTTTTTTTTTTTTGCATAGGTGGTATTACTTTTGGTTACAATTGGTTGAACATTTGGTAACATGATTGGTTTAACGTTTGGTTACAGGGATAGTTGAACGTTTGGTAATATGGATGGCTTAACGTTTGGTTACAAGATTGGTTTAACGTTTGGTAACATGATTGGTTTAACGTTTGGTTACAGGGTTGGTTGAACGTTTTGTAACTTGGTTTGGTTTAAAGTTTAGTTATCTAGTTGGATAAACAACCAGTGCTGTTGTTTAGGGGATAGTGAGACGCGCAGTGTCGCAATTTCCCGCCATACCGCCTCGAGGGTTCGAAATCAGTTTCTGGCTTATGGGGAAGCAGTCAGCTTTGTGTTGATTTCGATGGTAAGAGGCGTCGGCTGTTCAGAAAGCAATGAGAAACTACTGAACCAACAGTGGCTAGTAAACCACATACAGCCAATAAATGCCGGGGCTAATTGCAACGGTCTGTAAAGGACAGGCAACTGAGTTTCGGTGGTTGAACATTTGGTTACATTGTTTATTAATATGTTTTTGAAAATTTGACTTGATCACCGTTGAAACATATATTTGATGGTTTGTTGAGTTTTGTGAGATGGTTAATTGATAATTTCAATAAACAATCAGGTGAAAGTTTCTTGTGAATTATAGTTATGATATGATGGTTGATTGTTAGCTTGATTTGATGGCTGGGTGTTGCGTTATTTGGTGATTGGTTGTTAGCTTGATTTGATGGTTGGTTGTTAGCATTATATGATGGTTGTTTATGACCTTGATATGATGGTTATTTGATAGCGTGATATGATGGTTATTTGATAGCGTGATTTGATGGCTGATTGTTAGCTTGATTTGATGGCTGATTGTTAGCTTAATTTGATGGTTGATTGTTAGCGTGATTTGATGGCTGATTGTTAGCTTGATTTGATGGTTGGTTGTTAGCTTTATTTGATAGTTGATCGACAGCTTAATTTGATTGTTAGTTGTAAGCTTGGTTTGATGGTTGGTTGTAAGTTTGATTAGTTGGTTGATTGAAAAGATAGTTGTCTATTTTAGTTAAACGGATCTCTCTCTCTCTCTCTCTCTCTCTCTCTCTCTCTCTCTCTCTCTCTCTCTCTCTCTCTCTCTCTCTCTCTCTCTCTCTCTCTCTCTCTCCACACACACACACACACACACACACACACACGCACGGGAGCGCACATGTTTGAACTCGAATATGTTTTGCTGAAGGCACGTCGTTATCATCGTCTCCAAGTATTATCTGTTTTACTGTAATTTTCCATAATACGTTTTCATAAATCCTTTTTTCCCCCTCTTATGTGAGAAAAATAAAGTAGGTTTTCTGTTTGATCTTCACTTGCATTATAAGAAAACGAAACAAAATAAGAATAACATCTTCTAATTTTCTGATCTTATTTACGCATTTCCTCTCTGTAATTTAAAATCTCGATTGACAAATCCCATTACATTAAAAATTTTATTATGGGGGTTTCTGTTTTATTTCTGTTAAGGTTTAGTTGTATGGTTTATTTTATTTTATTATTCTACTGATGGCATCTCTGTGGTATTATCGTTGAAAACAAAAATAATTCTTTGATGCCTCAAGGAAATGATTGTTGTTATATGCTTTGATGGCCTACAGTTCTTTTCTTTAATTGTGCATGTTCTTCATTTCCTTTTGTTTGAATTTACGTTCAGCTTGTAAATTCCTGAGATGAGCTGTAGTTAACATTTTGAGGGAAGCTTCGTCGCAAAGACAACTTATCACAACCGGGGGGCTGCGTGGTCGCGAGGTATGGTGTCTCGAGTGCTGGAGGTCCCGGGTTCATGCCCCGGCGATGACCGGAATTTTTTCACGTGGACTTCTAGTAATAAAATTTCCCCTGGTCTCCGGGTAGTGAGATCGGACGCCCGTGTGTATTGTTACGCACGTACACGTAAAAAATCCCTTGGCAGTTGGAAATCGAAAAAGAGTAGCCTAACGGCGCTGCCCGGGCAAAATTTCGAGTTAAAAATCTACCCAAAATATTTCAGGAGCCTCGCCGGTGCTACGGAGTTCGTGCACTGAGCTGAGTTTCTCCAGACTCAGGCTTGAGTTAGGAGGAGAACGGAGCACTTATGGGTTGCACTCATGTGCCGTGATGTTGATCCGTCGACTAAACTAAACTTATCACAACCATCATTAAGAGGCAGTTATCGTTTTTTGGCCACGTTATGAGAACACAAAAACTGGAACATGTCGTGACAACCGGAAGGAGAGACAGATGAAGACAGCATGAGAAGATTTTTGACAGTCTTTTGTCATGGCACGGAAGGGAGTCAACACACGAATTGATCCATGCCGTCGGAGATCGCAATTTGTGGAGAAGCATGG
Source organism: Cepaea nemoralis (assembly GCA_014155875.1). Classification (NCBI taxonomy): domain Eukaryota; kingdom Metazoa; phylum Mollusca; class Gastropoda; order Stylommatophora; family Helicidae; genus Cepaea; species Cepaea nemoralis. Next base: position 187,263 of record JACEFZ010001061.1, on the reverse strand, counting down.
TTTCCCACGCCAGCCGGCAATCGCTGGATAATGATGATGAGCTGTAGTTATCGTTGACTAGAGATTTCTTCATCTGTGATGAATGTTTACTTTACGTCTGCACCAGAGAATGGTAAATAGCATCCATTGTAGTGCCTAGATGTCCGCTGTCTAATCCCTTGCCACATGCCAACAAGCCAACCCTTGGTAAAAATCACTGGAGGCAACTGCCAGTAACATAAAGGTAATTATCAATTACATTATTGGTTAGATATTATATGATGCAAATTTAAAAAAAAAAAAAAGAAGAAGAAAGAAAACAAGAAAGAAAGACAGATACACGCACGCACATAACCCATTCACCTTTATTCTATATTTCTGCGCCATATTCCATTTCTATGTGGAAATGTTCGGACGTAAAACGAGCACATTTTCCCTCAACGGTGAAGGCAGGCATTTAAAACGACGTCGTTGTTTCGTTTTAATTAATAAATTGATTTCTTTTGTTAAAAAACATTGACATGTTTAAACAGTAATTAATTAAGATGATTCATTAGGGAGAGGGAAAATAAAATTTGTTTGACATTTTATTTTCGAAAACTACATGTGGCGCATGCGTTAAATGTTAACTTCGCCCACCCCCTTTTAGTTTACCACAGGCGCGATGGTCTCTGCGGTCCTTGCTAGTGTACTTCGGTAAGTGTTGAATAATCAACATGATTGTGATTCTGATGCTGTTCTGGAAATATTGATTTGTCACTATGGTTGGTTTTCTGTTGGTGCAATATAGTACATATTGAGTAGTCACTAAATATAAATTTAGTGATTATTCAATATGTACTATAGTGCACCACCATAAATTCAATCATAGTAACAAATCTGTATTTCTATAACACCAAGAGAATCCTATCGATGTCCAGTAGACTACACAAGTCAACCTCAACTTCCCGTGGTGTACTGGGAAACCGTGACTTGCCTAGAAATTCAACATGGGGCTGGGGTAGTTGGCAACATCCTGCAAACAGACATCATCATCATCATGTGCCATGCCGATAAGCGTGGGCCGTCATGTTTTGCCATCTCACACGATCACCAGAGTCGTGTATCAGCTCTGTGTTCTTGTCTCAACCATACCACGTGGTCGTGCTATCTAGGAATTTACTTCAATGCCGTCCCCTTGTTCTTTTCCCCACAATTTTTCCAGTTGTCTCTAAGTTCTCCAATGTATTTAATTTATTTTTTCTCATAACATGTGCAACAACAAACAAAAAAAATAGTGGCTGTCTATGTATAATTTGTCTAACTAGTTTACGGGTTTCATTTGTTTCTTGTAGTCATTTTTTTTCCCTGTCTGTTCGTGGTATTCTTCGCATTTTCCATAGAAACCACATTTTCACAACCTTCAGGTGTTTTTCAGCTTGTCTGCTCAGAGCAAAAAACAGACATGCAATAATTTAATATAATAAAACACTTCACTTCAGATTTATCAACCATGTCGTGCATTCAGCTTGTAGACCGCTTCAGTTCAGCAAGATTCAGGTCGCGTGTGTTATATCAACCCATGTCGAAGGCTTTTTCTTTTCCCTTTTAAACCTGTGAAGTTGGCCTTAATTCTTAGGCCTCCATTTGTGGTGTCTGTACTCTACGTTCGCATACATTTGTGAATCCATCACTTAAGCGTATCGAGTTAAGCTGAGTCAGTCGATATCTGCTTGTGGCTCAACACACTTCACAAGGGGTTCTCACGTTACCCAATCCCTTTCCTCTCATGTGACCCTATACCTTCCCTCTCACGTGGCCCATCCCTTCCCCCTCACGTGCCCCATCCTTTCCCTCTCACGTGTCCCTATCCCTTCCCTCTAAGTTACCATATCCCTTCCCTCTCACATAATCATATCACGTTAAGCTATCCCTTCCCCCTCACGTGTCCATATCCCGTCCCTCTCAGTTACCAAATCCCTTCCCTCTCACGTAATCATATCCCTTCCCTCTCACGTGACCCTAACCCTTCCCTCTCACGTGACCCTATCCCTTCCCTCTCACGTTAAGCTATCCCTTCCCTCTCACGTGATCCTAATCCTTTCCTATCACGTGATCCTACTCCTTCCCTTTCACGTGACCCTATCCCTTCCCTCTCATGTGATCCTCTCTCGTCCCTCTCACGTTAAGCTATCCCTTCTCTCTCACGTGGTCCTATCCCTTCCCTCTCACCGACACTGTACACTCGATGTTCTACTGCCATTAGGGACCGGGGTTAGTCGCTTACTTGCCAAGATAATTGCCCCGCGTTCGCACTCCGGCAGTGTGAGGAACCTGTTGTTGTCGCCTAGAACGGTACTACGGTCGACCCAACCTAATAGTAATACAACGATGTTTACAGTTGTTAAAGGGCAAGATTACTCCATTGCACCGGGTTCTTCTCCATTTAGCGCAGTATCTCTCCTCAAAACAGGTAATCGCCCACGACAACCTCGCACAGAGCACGAACTCCTTAGCTTAAATTGAACACTGGTAATTGTCTGGGAATTGATTACCTGAGATGAACAGACGACAAGGAAGAGATGTGGTCACCCACCTCAGCATACCATTAACCTAGAATATGTGACGGTCTAATACTTCTTGCCTCTACGGCAGCGTCGACCACGGGTCTACCTTTGCCTTTCAGGCCGTTGAATACGCCTTTCTCTTCAGACTTCTGTACCTGTATAGGCTCTTGATTCCCCCACCTCCACCCCCTCCCTCCCCCTCTCTGAAATTCGTTCTCTAAAAAGGTGCGTTCCTCACCATAGCCTTGTAATCCGTGGCGCCATCATAAAGCAATCATGCACTATTCGTTTGTTGCACTACTTCGTCAAGCCTCATTGCATCCGACTTCGAGGCGTAGTTTTTCGGGTATGCTTTTCCTAGGCCTTGACATACAGTCTCCAGTCTACACACTGGGTTGCAGGTTTGTGTCTCAGTGTGCCTGTGTCCTTGACATGGGCGACACTACCGGTATTTACGCTACTGTAGGCATGTCTCTTGGGGTGTCTACCAGCTTGAATATATTTTTGGTTTCAATAATGAATAGCAACGCTCTAACTGTCCGCCTGTCGGAGCTTCGATCCTAGACCAGCTGCCAACCAAGGCTTAGGGCCTGGTCTGCCCTGCCATGACAGTTTGTCTTTAGGTTGCGTTTCCTCGCACCAGGATAAGGTTTATACCCTCCCAATTGTGCTCTTTCGCCCGAAGCCGTTGGCACAATGTGGGGTGTCAGGTTTGGTAAGCGCCGCCCAACATTCGGCGCTAACAGAAAGCAGGTAGTACCGTCTACTGTCATACGGTAGCTCAGTCATATCTGACTAGAAGACCTGACTGTAGAATAGCAAAAACATATCTAATAATAGTACCCCATTGTCTATGGCAGAAATCCGGGTTACAATACAGTGGATCCCGTCACAGTTCACAGTTCAACTCGGAAGTCTCCGTGGCGAAGTGGTCAAGCCGTCTGCATCGCGCTTCGAAGGTTGTGGGTCCCATTCTGGGCTCCATCTTTCGGTTTACGAGAGCATTTTTCTCAGAGGCTCCTGGGGGTCGTCGCTGGAGCTACGGAGTTCGTGCTTTGTGCGGCGCTTTCGACAGGCTGCGCTGCGGAAAGAGACCGAGCCATATGGGATAAAACCCAGTGCAATGAAGCCGATCATCTCTACATTTAAGCGACAGTTACATGGAAATGAGGAGGCTGGCAGATTGGCGAAGGAAAGTGGAAGACTACCTCAGTCTAATATATACATGACGTACAATGAAGCTGAAAGGTTTATAAGAAGTGGTTATTGAACCATGTACGAATCACAGCATTCAAGCCACCACAAGCTAGTTGCATATCCTTTACAATACGTCGCAGTGAACCCCGGCATTTTTGTGGCTTTTTGTGATTTCCTGACAATTTTGCGGTCAGTAGTTTGCCATTGCTGTCTGAACGACCGCCACTCATGTCAGTATATGAAAATCAGCGCAAAGGAGTCTAATTCCAAATCGCCCGCAGCTGTGTTTCGAACGCGGTATGCGGGATTACGAATTGTGACCGTAACACCTTCGCCATAGAGCAACCAGAAAGATGATGTATATTAGTAACTCAGCTGTTAACAAGTAACAATTTTAACACTCCACACAGGACACTACAGGATTGAATATCACATGTTTCATCAGTTAAAGATAAGAAATGCTGATAAATGTAACCGTGGAATTGGTCAAATGACGGCTAAACATTTCCAGTAAGACTGTCCAACATTTCCAGCAAGACCGCCCAACATTTCCAGCAAGACTGTCCAACAATTCCATCAAGACTGTCCAACATTTCCAGCAACTGTCCAACTTATGCACGACAGAGACATTTATGTTGGCCTACAGCCACCCCATTTGAGGACAAAGAAAATACCTCAGTATAGACAGAAAAGCAGAAATATAGACCTCTGTTCATTTCAATCATTCTTTCTGTTAATGTTCTCAAGATGTATATTGCCTTGCTTATGCAATCCTTCTTGCAGAAAACCACACTGCTAATCTCCAGTGTCAGGTTTCTTGTTATTTCTGATTCTTCTCATTATACTCTTCTCCCTATCTAACTGAATAATCTCTGCCTCTCTCCCCCCATGAAACCCCCACACTCCCGCCAGGATAAGAACCACTGACCTACACATTTACGAAACACAAACAACAAGGATGTGTTGGCATCCCGTATGCTCTGTTTACTTTCTGATACTAACATGTTTAAGGCTATTTGCCTACATCCGCTGTTAAGTGAATTCGGTTGGGATTGAATCAATTTTCCGTGTGTAACATCATTTATAGAACCATTTGCTGGCAAACAGTAATTTATTTTCTAACCCTTGGCGTGTAAAGTAATTTATTTTACAGCTGTTGCTTGTGTACAGTAATTTATTTGTTGAACTTGGCTGGTGGCAATAGGTTAATTAAACTTGGGCGTTTGTTATGTAGTTTATTATATAGCTCATACATAGTGAATTAATTCAATTAACATGTGGTTTTTGTGTAATTTCTTTTTAGTTCACATAGTTTATGGGCAAACCGTTAGGTATTTGACATAAGTTACCTGTGTGAAGTAATTTACACACCGTTATATATTTGACATAATCTGCTTGCGTGAACAAAGCGTCATATATTTGACGTAAGCTACTCGTGTGAAGTAATATACAAACCGTTATGTATTTGACATAAGTTACCTGTGTGAAGTAATGTACAAGCCGTTATGTATTCGACTTAAGCTACCCGTATGAAGTCATATACACATCGTTGTGTATTTGACATAGGTTACCTATGTGAAGTAATGTACAAATAGGTATATATTTGACGTAAGCTACTTGTGTGAAGTGTAATTTACGTTGATGTGTGTTGTTTAGTTGGTTCGTTGTGAATTCCCTAGGAGACTGTGCAGCCACATTAGGTCGTAGAAGTCCTGAAAAGGATTTGCGTTTGTCGCAGTGAGCTAGATGAAGAGACCTTTCGCAGTGAGCTAGATAAAGAGACCTGTCGCAGTGAGCTAGATGAAGAGACCTATCGCAGAGAGCTAGATAAAGAGACCTATCGCAGAGAGCTAGATGAAGAGACCTTTCGCAGTGAGCTAGATGAAGAGACCTGTCGCAGTGAGCTAGATGAAGAGACCTGTCGCAGTGAGCTAGATGAAGAGACCTATCGCAGAGAGCTAGATGAGGAGACTATCCGTCAGGTCCGGTACTCTAATATCATCTCCTCGGGGGCTGTGTTACAAGACTGCCCTTCCCCGTCCCACGCCTATAGATCAGTGGGAATGTACAAAAACACATTATGGATCTACATAGATGCCTAGGAGCATATTAGGATAAAACCAGATCAGGAAGGACAGACGTGCTTCAGTAGAGTGGCCAGCTTCTATTCACCAATCAAAAATAGAGAGCATCTGTTGGATTATTTGCCCAGGACATGCTGGTGTAGTGGGAAACGAGCAGGCGGACATATTGGTTGGGTATGCACCGCTCAGTGGGTATTGGTGCTTGATCAGGCAGATGTGGCCGGGGCCCTTTGAAATCGTGTGTATCATGCAGAAGAACATGTAGATCATCACGGCTTGGAGAGAATGGTGCTGCAGGGAGTGACCAGAGGATCTGGCCGGCACTCGAAACTCCCAGGAACGCCCACACGGAAATATAATCAGTCTGCTACGGATACCATTATTTGTGTGATTCTTCACTGGCTGTTTGCAGATTGGGAACGTAGGTGAAAGTCCCGAGTGCTGTGATGTCGGTTCTTGACTCAACTCAACTCAACTCCCCTCAACCAGATCACGATCCGGCACAGCACAAATGGAGTAGCTTGGACGATATTCTTAATGTATCCTTCCCCGGATTAAGGTATGCCATTCTCCACAGGCAGTCACTCATTGCCCAGATTAAGATGTGTAGAAAATGAAGCAGGTTTTAACTGCTCTAGAGTAATTTCAAATAATTGTACATGACGTTGCAATCAACCCCACTATTTACTGACTGTGATTTACTAGGCAATTTTACATTTAGTTTAGTTTAGTTTAGTCGATGGATCAACATCACTACACAGGGTGTAACCCATAAGTGCTCCGGTCTTCTCCTAACTCAAACCTGAGTCTGGAGAAACTCAGCTCAGTGCACGAACTCCGTAACACCAGCGAGGATCCTGAAATACTTTGGGTAGATTTTAAACTGGAAATTTTGCCCGGGCAGCGCCGTTAGGCTACATTCATTCAGTAGTGTGCCATTGTTTTCCAAACAGCCGACGCTCATGCCATCGAAATCACAGCAAAGCAAGCTGCTTTCGAGTCTCCAACGGCTGATTACGAACTCTCGACCGGGAATGCCCAGGAATTGTGAAACTGCGTTCATTAACTCTAAAGCCACAGACGCGGACGATAATACTGAATGAAGCATAATGCTATGTTAAGAACATACTGCACCTTCAAGTTTAATTTTGATCCACTTGTCTTTGTTAGGTTTAGTATATAGTTTTGTTCCGCTTATCAGTAAAACGTGATTTCTAGTTTATCTTATCAGCTAAACGAGATTATTTTAGTACTAGTCATCTGACAGGTAAAATTAATGTTTGTTTAGTGGAAGTCGTTGGATCGATCGAACGAACGAACGAATGAACTTTATTATCAAACGGTTAAGAATTGGGCACGCAGGCCCGTCTAACATTCTGCCCTTCTATTACTCTCTATCATACATTATTTCACCCACACGGCATTCAAGGCTACTGAGAACAACAACAATATGAAAGATATTCATTATAAAGGCATGGGCAAAATGCAAACATCAATACTACACGACTCATTAAAGTTAATGAATAATATGGAAATTGCTATTAGATTTGGGGAACATAGTAAACCGTGGTTGTTTTAATTGAAGTCATCTTACCTTCAGAACGGATTCGAAGTAATATAATCAGAGAAAAAAAACAGTTTATTCTTCTTTTTTTTAAAAATTAAATAAAGTTACGTAATCTGCAGAGGCACGTTTTTAATCGACATAATAGAAAACGGCAATTTTCTAGTTAGGCCATCTGATCAGCAAACCGAGATTTAAAAAAATTGTAATTCGATATGTCTTCTGGAAATTCGTGATTATTTATTTGTAGTCACCTGATCTGCAGAGCGTGAGTGTTTAGTAGAAGTTGTCTGATCGACAGAATCAAATTGTTTAATTATAGTCACATAATCTGCATAACGAGGTAGTTTAGTTGCAGTGGTCTGATCGACAGAACGAGATTGTTTAGTTGTAGTGGTCTGATCGACAGACCAAGATTGTTTAGTTGTAGTGGTCTGATCGACAGACCAAGATTGTTTAGTTGTAGTGGTCTGATCGACAGACCAAGATTGTTTAGTTGTAGTGGTCTGATCGACAGACCAAGATTGTTTAGTTGTAGTGGTCTGATCGACAGAACAAGATTGTTTAGTTGTAGTGGTCTGATCGACAGGACCAAGATTGTTTAGTTGTAGTGGTCTGATCGACAGACCAAGATTGTTTAGTTGTAGTGGTCTGATCGACAGAACAAGATTGTTTAGTTGTAGTGGTCTGATCGACAGAACAAGATTGTTTAGTTGTAGTCACACAATCTGCAGAACGAGATTGTTTAGTTGTAATTGTCTCATCGACAGAACTAGATTATTTAGTTGTAGTTGTCTGATCGACAGATCGAGATCATTTAGTTGTGGTTGTCAGTGATGAGACGAGAGGCATTGGAGAACATCGTGACAACTGGAAAGATCGAGGGGAAGAGAGGCAGAGGGAGACCCAGAGAAATGATGCTGGATGGATTGAGACGGTGGCATGGAGGAATATCATCAGCAGAGTTGATCCAGAGCATCAAAGACCGAGATCTGTGGAGAGCCATGAACGCCTACGCCAGCTTGCAGGGCATTTGATGATGATGATGATGCCTGCTCAAAAGAACGAGATTGTTTAGCTGCAGTTGTCTGATCTGACAGAACGAGATTGTTTTGTTGTAGTCACCTGATCTGCAGAACGAGATTGTTTAGTTGAAGATGTATTATCGACATAACATTACTGTTTAGTTGAGGTTGTATGATCGACAGAACGAGTTTGTTCTGATCATCAAACAAAATTGGTGGAAGAGTGTGTGGAAGAATTAATCTATGGGCGGAGATGATTAGACTAGACCAGTGGTTCTCAACCGGTGGGGAATCTCATCCCCCCTCCAAGGGGGGGGGGGATTTTAGGGTTTCCAGGGGGGGGGGGGGATTAAGATTATTTCAAGATCGCGTTAATACAAGAACCGATTACTTGATATTGTTTTTCCCTTCATACTGTACGGTTCTGTACGTCTCACCCTTCTAAAATTCCTTTATAAAGTAAGTAGACCCACAAATCATGTTTTATGTGGACGTATAGACTTGTTTTAATATGTGCTATTAAATTTAGCTTCCATTATTGCGTATACTGTGCGGGGGCGGGGACGGGATTTTTAGGTAGGAAATACTAAAGGGGGGAATTGCGTTCTGAAAATATGGTGAAGGTTGGGGGGGGGGGGGAGGCCACGGCCAAATGTTTAGGTAGGAAATACGAAAGGGGGGGGGGGGTGACATTCTGAAAATATGGTGAAGGGGGGCACGTGCCAAAACAGGTTGAGAACCACTGGACTAGACATTAGATTGGTGTCAGACAGACATGAAAACAGACAGACATACCCTGGTACAGGCGACTAGGCATCAATAGACTACTGACTCCAAAGATGACTGTCGCATAGACCGACCCCAAGAAGCCTATCCGCAGCAATGCGACACGCCGCAAATCGTCTTTATCTTGTCACCTGAAGTTGTGTTATCGGCCTGTGCGTTATCAAGTAGGCACGCTCTCCTGGAGGGCAGATCAGAGAGCAGATGTCGCGGTTCGACCCAGTTGAATGTAGTCACGTGATCGCTGTTATTAAAATATAATTTCTGCAATTCTGTTCTCGGTGTGCAACGGTCAGGCGTGCAAGGATGCGCGCTAATGGTTTCTTCAATAGAAGTGCGACTTAAGGGAGGTGTTCGGTGACACAGTTCTTCACGATCTCAACAGAGAGCTAGAAACTGCAATCTTTTTACATAATATACACGGGAGAAGCACTTACCAATGGATAAAAACACGCCAGGGTTGGTTTATCTTCTGCTGTCATTATATCAGTCTTAATCCATTGGTTGTTTCCTGACTTGTTTCGTCTGGTTGGATGCTCGTCTCGATTGTTTTCTATTATTTATATCGAGGTCTGTATGCCGCGCTAGCGACGTGAGCAACATGTTTGCCTGCCCACCCGTTTGTCATGTGTTCGAATCCTTATCGAGGCGGCTTTTAAACAAAGTGTTCGGGATATTCAGATTGATCGAGACTATATTGGGTCTCTAGGAACTAAAGGCGGCCGGTGTAACATCGACCGCGACCGCATCTCCTATTGAGTGTGTTTGTCTATAGACACGTGAGGATAGCGCCAAGAACCCAACACACCTCAATGCCTGGGAAATGTCCGCTACTGTGTTTTCCCACCGCAGTCTGTGTAGAATACAATGTCCGACGTTTAATCTACAACTTGAACATGCAAATTGATTCATTGATTCAGTAGCATGATCCTTTGCAGAACCTCGCTCCCATAACAACCCTCCAGAAAATCTCTCGATAATAAGCTAGTTGTGCCGCGTCCGATACACCCATCTGGAGATAATCTGCCACAATCTGCATCCATCTTCTCTTTGGCCTTCCCCTTCCTCTCTTCCCAGGCATATATCCCTCCATTATTACGAATACATGAAGGAAAACAGAAAGCACCACACAATGTTGTTATGCTGTTTGCTGTCACTTTATTCATGTAAAATATCACTGGAAATGTTACCTAATCTTATTGTTGACAATCTGCACTATATATCACATATACACTCGCGCGAATATTGTCAAGTATCTTACGTAGGTAGAACCGAACGAAAGTTAGCAAATCTATTAACTGAAGGTATACCAGTATGGGTAGAAAAGAGAGGTAATCAGTCTTTAGGAATCCCTGCGTAGTCGACAAGCTATAAAACTGCAAGTTCGGTCGTATCGTAATAGCTGTTAAATTGCGGTGATAAAGTTATTATAGAAAAGGAGTCCGATTTATTTATATATTTTTATATCTGATTATTATTTCTTATATTTTATTCGATGAACAATAAACGATTGGTCAAATATACCGAGCGTTAGCAATTATGCGCTTTCAATACATTTTGTGCAGACAGAAAGACTTGGTTTTACATTTGCGCTTACCGTAAGGATAACAAATGCTCCACACTCGAACAATATCGCTGACTATTTACGTTATGTATGTAAGCCAAGTTTAGTTTAGTTTAGTCAATGGATTAACATCACGGCACACGGGTGTAACCCATAAGTGTTCCGTTCTCCTCCTTACAAACCTGAGTCTGGAGAAGCTCAGCTCAGTGCACGAACTCCGTAACACCGGCGAGGTTCCTGAAATACTTTGGGTAGATTTTTAACTCTAAATTTTGCCCGGGTAGCGCCTTTAGGCTACTCTTTTTCGATTTCCAGCTGCCAAGGGATGTTTTACGTGCGCAACAATACACACGGGCGTCCGATCTCACTACCCAGAGACCAGGGGATCATTTATTACATGAAGAGGACCGGGATTGAACCCGGGACCTCCAGCACTCGAGGCCGACACCATACCTCGAGACCACGCAGCCCCCCTCCCCCATGTATGTATTTAAGCCAAACTATTATTTATCTATTCACCTCATGTAATATATAATAACTCTACAGTATGCACCTGAGGAGATGCAGCGAATTATTCGAGGCAATAAATCGCGCAACCTATTATTTGAGGCTTCTGTGATTAAATTCACCAAAGGGAACATATTGTTTTAAATATTTTGTGTTTATTCGATGTTGGATAAATACCTCGACGGCATAATCAGGACAAGGACACAGGACTGATCCGGCTGTCGTGACGTGAGAGAAGGCGAATCGTGATCAGCTTAGCATATTATTGTTGCTCAATGTGTTGGCTTATTATTGTTTCTCGTGTGATTCTTAGTTAGAGCTGATGTCATTTCCTCACCTATATGGCAGTGACCATCTCTCTCTCTCTCTCTCTCTCTCTCTCTCTCCTCTCTCTCTCTCTCTCTCTCTCTCATCTCTCTCTCTCTCTCTCTCTATATATATATATATATATATATATATATATATATATATATATATAATATATATATATATAAAATCATGTCCGTCTGTCTGTTTGTCTGACTGACTGTCCTGTCTTTCTATATGAATTTCTGGCTGTTCTATCTTTCTATCGGCCAGACTGGCTGGTCTGTCTTTTCTATCGGCCAGACTGGCTGTTCTATCTTTCTATTGTTCTGACTGGCTTGTTCCATCTTTCTATCGGTCTGACTGGCTGTCTTGTCCGTCTATCGGTCTGACTAGCTCCCCATCTATCGGTCTGACTGGCTGTCTGTTTAGCCCCCTGACTGACTGTTTATCCCCCTGTCTGACTATCCATCCATCAGTCTGGCTGGCTGCCTATCAGTCTGACCTACTATCCATCTGTCGATCTGGTTATCTATTCTGTCCGTCTATCGGCCTGTCTGTAGGACTGACTGACTGCACGTCTGTATATCTGTCTTCTACCTAAGACTAGAAACAAACGATATGGATAGTTAACATTGACCCAGTTCCTCATTGATATGAAATAGGTAACAATCTTATATGGTCTCACTACAACAAAGAGTTAACACCACAACTGTACCTCCCATCAGCGTCTTCATTAACTCCAAACCTATCCGGCACTCTGGAATCATATCACTTAGTTGATTATTTTCCACCCTGCCTATTATTCTTTGCCATGTTTCCTCAGCTAGAATCCCCTCAGGCTGTATCATACTTGGCTATTATTATCCAAATTATTGCAATCCTGTTATTTAGGTCGTTGACATCTTCCCCGGAGGTTGCTTTTAACCACCACAAATAAATTTTAAATTGTTAGTATACGCCAGACTCGATCGCTTCACGCAACGCAGGGAATTTTAGTCAATTTCTTCAGGAAAGATGTTTAAGTGTTGTTTTTTTTTATTCTGAAAACGTGACTTGGAGTTTTTAATGCACAGGCAATCTCAATGTCCCCCATTTGTTTGTTTTTATCTTGCTTATCATTATGAAAGAGTGTTGAGAATATTGTAGACAGAAAAAATAACAAACTGCAATTTTTTATTTTTTTAAGCAGAGAGTTGAGAATATTTATCTGAAGATTCAGAATTGTGGAGTTTGTGGTCATATTTGAAATCTGCTACTCACGTGTTTCCTTTTCGTCAATTATCCATTCTCTCCCCCCCCCCTCCCCACACACACACACACACACACTCACACACACACACACACCACACACACACACACCACACACACACACAGGGGAAACTAAATTGACATACAGTGAGGGAAAGGAGAGGAAAAGGTGGGGATCGTGTCTTATTGTTGTGCGGTTTACCAGATCAATTTGTCTGTGAACCAGTTGTCTATGAAACAATTTGTTTATGAAACAATTTGCCTGTGAAACAATTAGTCATTTATGGAGGCGCGACCTTTAATGTTACCTGAATAATGAGTCCGTTGTGGAAGCGTGACCGTTTATGTTGGGTCAATAATCTGTTATTCACAATAATTATTTATAGTGTGTCTGCATTGAAAAGCCGAACAGTCTGGCCTCAAGTTGGCATAAAACAAAGGATTGACGACAGAAGGATATGGGCATATAAAAGGAAACAACAACGTATGATGAGAGTTTGCAGAAAATAAAAGAAACTCAAAACATGTGTACATCACTTAAACGCAAAAGTCTCGAACAATAGTTTGTGGGATTTTTGCCAGGCAACAGCTTTCTTTGGTCATGTGATGAGAAGAGAGACATTGGAGAACATCGTGACAACTGGACAGATCAAGGGGAAGAGAGGCAGGGGCATACCAAGAGAAATAATGCTGGATGGATTGAGATGGTGGCATGGAGGATTATCATCAGCAGAGTTGATTAGAACACCGTATACCGAGATCTGTGGAGAGACATACCTACGCCAGCTGGCAGTACGCTTGATGATGATGATGATGATGATGATGATGATGATGATGATGATGAAGTTTTACTGCAGCTCGTCAGGTGCATACCGCAGAATTATATTCTACTTCTTTCTTTCGCATGGCAATTATTGTCTATGTCTGTAATGTTGTCTATTGTATAAACCCCATTGTCTTGGTTACTTCACTCAGTGGTCCATAAAATAAAGGATTTATATAACGCGTGACGTAAATAGATCAATCATATTTTGGCTGAAATACACTACGCATACAGTCTTATACTGTGGCAAAGGAGTTACGGATGCGGTTTCCTGATCCCGCTGCGCGCGATTTGTCAGCAGACCGCGTTGCGTTGGTTTTTTACGAAATTGTATGGTATCCGGTCGTTCAGAAAGCAATGGTAACAACTACTGAATGTAAACTTGCCTAAGACATCACAACAGCAAAAACAATGTTATTGACAGCGGCGTCCTGTAAAGGATATGCAACTAACGTTTACCATTATGTATATCCAACAATAAATAAATTGGTCATGAGATTGTAAAGCAGATCGTATTGTTTGTTTATATGCGGTATAAAAAAAAAGTCGACATATGATTTACGGGTCATTGAAGTGTATATTATATAATGTAATACATCTTCACACAGAAACATCAGTGTTCGATAATGAATATTCTCTGTGGTGCACGGGCATGTCCTTATGAGAAGCACGTCACATGGTGGAAGTGTTCAGAGGTCATTACCCGAATTGACAAGCTTTACTGGAATACACGTTTGTTAACGTAAATTCAATATATTTTCGCGAAAAATCAACAAAATGTCGCAGCTTTCCCTGATTTCAGTTGCCTTTGTACTATCAAGGACATATTCCTTTGGTAGGAGTAAATATAGGAGAACAGGAAAACTGTCATAACGACGTCAGAGACACTTTTCAAATAAATTGATCGTGAATGAGGGCAAATATTTGTGAACACATTATAGTGCTGTTTGTGTTGTTCTTGGCAAGGAGTTGTATAACCAAAACGCCGGACACGCGTGATGTGTTTACACATTTCTATATTTGCATTTCATGGTCGTTATTATATTCAGTTTCCTAGGGAGTCTCCTTGGCGAAGTATTTGTCCTTGTTGCTTCTCCCATGGACCTTCGCGTTATTATATTATGTCAAGGTTTGCCATCCGACTCGATCATCCTGGTCTTAAATCAGAGCCGTGTTAGTGTCCCGATTATATCACGTGGCCTAACCATTCAGTACCCAGCTATTTGCCTTCCCTGTGCTCTGTTTCCATGAAGGTAGCCATTTGTCACTGCCACTGCCAAACTATAATTTAGGGTCGTTAAGCCTGAGGAGTTAACCTGGCCAGAGTTATCACTAAATTTTCAAATTTGTTTCTCCTCATGCGTCCTAAATATCTCAAATGTCTAAGTGTAATATCTTTAATCGATTTACTGTTTTCATTTGGGTCTTGTAGGACTTTCTCTTACTTGTTTGGGGTTTTTGTTGTCAGCCAGCCCAAGGTATTCTGGGCATTTTCCCCAGAAACATTTCCCTTGCCATTAGGTGTTTCTCGACGCTCAGAGGAAAGGCGAGACGGACATATAATCAGATTGCTACTGGAACTATTAGTGTTGGAACTCTTCGCTGGTTGCTGAGGATGGGGACGGAGCGCTTATGGGAATGTCCCGAATGCTGTGATGTCGGTTCCTAAATCAATCAATCAATCAATCAATCAGCTTATTGTACGGGTTGCACATGAATAACCGAATGGGGTCTATACAGCACTTCAACACTTTAACTCACTGCAGTTAACAACTTTTTATTGGAATGTTTCTTATCTTGCAAACAATCACTTTTCCCATGGCGGTTCTTTTTTATTCTCTTTAATGCGGCTTCCATTTTAACATACATTTTGTTTCATTTTATATGCGCAAAACGACGGCAAAGATGTACAAACTCAGTGGAACCAGAAGAAGAGGCCGACGATGTAAACGATGGATAGGTAATAAACAGAGACCATGGGAATCTCGATATATGAACTCCATAAAAGGACACTTTCCGGCTATTTATGCTTCACCTCGACATAACAAGGTTCAAGAGGAACAGGATGAGATGAGATGATAAGGCAGCGATCGCTACGTCAATGTTCAATTAATGTGTTCAACAGGTTACGTCGGATAAACTGGGGATTTTCCTTTAACGTATACACTAATAACAGTGCATGTTTTTCGTACTTGTTATGGATATTTTTCTGATCAAAGTACAGATAGTTTTCTGAACAAAGTACAGATAGTTTTCTGAACAAATTACAGATATTTTTCTGGATAAAGTATAGTTTTCTGGACAAAGTACAGGCGCTGGCTGTTTTTGTCCCATAGACGGATGTTAATTGGTTATTTAGTTGACCTGTCTAGAGTCGTTATTGCCAAGGCCCATAGACGGATGTTAATTGGTTATTTAGTTGACCTGTCTAGAGTCGTTATTGCCAAGGTCATCCGTCTTGAGCTATTTCCTGTCGAGGATTCAGGTGTTAACCATTCCTAGTGCCACATGATCGGATAATGGGATCGTCACTTGTCGGGACTTACATACTCATTAAGTGTGTGATGGCCAGTTGCACGCACGCAATAGAGCAGTGGTTCTCAATCTTTTTTGGCTCGTGCACCCCTTCACTATATGTTCAGAATGTCACCCCACCCAGTTTCGTATTTCCTCCCTATAAATCCCCCTATCCCGCCCCTACATAGTGTATGTAAAAATGGAAGCTAAGTTTAATAACATGTAGTAGAACAATGCTAGACGTCTACATAAAAGGTGATTTGCGGGTCTACTTACGATATAAAACGAATTTCAGAAGGGCGAGAAGACAGAACCGTAAAGTATGGAGGAAACAACAATATCAAGTAATTGGTTCATGTATTAACACGATTTTGAAATAATCTGAATCCCCCCCCCCCCCTCACCCCGAAACCCTAACCCCCCCCCCCCCCCACCCTTCCGGGGGGTGGGAAGAATTCCCTACCGATTGAGAACCACTGCAATAGAGGATACACACACACACAACACACACCCACAGATAAATAAGCATGGGCTAATCCATCTGTCTCTCCATCTCCGCCCATCCATCCGTCCGTCCATCCGTCTATCTATCCATCCATCCGTCCATCTGTCTGTCTATCCATACCTCTGTCTGTCTGTCTGTCCGTCCGTCTCTCTCTCTCTCTCTCTCTCTCTCTCTCTCTCTCTCTCTCTCTCTCTCTCTCTCTCTCTCTCTCTCTCTCTCTCTCTCTCTGTGTGCCTGTCTGTCAATATATGTATCTATCAGTCTATCTAACGATCTATATGTTTATCTTTTAACCTTCATAACTACCTTCCTATATTTGGACAGACAAACAGAAAGACGAAGAGAAAGTGAGCGTTTAATATTATATAACATACTTTGCAATTGTGTATCTTCACATGGAAATTATTTTCTTCGCATCTCTCTCTCTCTCTCTCTCTATCTCTCTCTCTCTCTCTCTCTCTCTCTCTCTCTCTCTCTCTCTCTCTCTCTCTCTCTCTCTCTCTCTCTCTCTCTCTCACACCAAGTGTATATACATACTGTATAGTCAACCTCTTGTCTCTATATATTCCCACCACTTGTCCACGATAGGCCCCGCCCCGTCTGATACTGACAAATATTGTTATTCCCCAACATATGATTGACAGCACATGTAATCACTTCATGTGGTCAAGAGAATGTCAGCCAGTATAACCCCGTGTCCCTTACTCCGCTCTACGGCTATTTTGTTTTTCTATTATCTGTCCACGCCCCCCCCCCCCTCCCCCTCCCCGGAGATAGTCGAGGAACCAGGTTAGCATCGATCCGGTTCGGTGGTTCTCAACCTTTTGACCCTATGAACCATTTTTATGGGCGCCAAGTTAGTGTAGTAGTAGTAGTTTCATGGGTTCGAATCCGTCTCGAGGCGAATTTTAAAATGTGCATAGCATTCCAGACATATCAATTGGGGAACCCTTTGAGCTTCAGAATTGTACATTAAACCATAATAGGTCAAATAACGAATATACAAAGACATCGGGCCGCAATGCTGTGTCCAGTATATTAACGAACATCTTAACAAGAGAAATGATTGGTCGGTTCCAATGTTGTACACATATTGCGCAGAAATATCAATTGGGAAACCCTTCGAGGATACTGATGTAGTCCATAAGTTGAGTTGAATTGAGTTAAGAACCAACATCACTGCACTCAGGACATTCCCATACGTGCTCAGTCCCCTCGTTCAACAGCCAGCGAAGAGTTACAGTCCATAAATAAACACACATGTAGTGTTTGGCGCGCATAGAAGTAAAGAAGTAGGGATTACGTGTACAGCATTGGAACCATTCGCATACACACCATTTGTGTGTGTCTAGTGCTCCAACTGTGTGAATGTTTCACTAGAACTTTGTGAATCTTAGACCCCAGTTGTGATTCTTTCACTACAATTGTGTACATTTTTGGTTTCATCTGTGTACATTCGTGTCTTCAGTTTGTGTGGATCTATGACCATGTATGTCTGTGGTTAAAATACGAACACCATTCCCGAAACCCTGAATCACCCCTTTACTACTCCACGATAAGAACCGCGGACCCAGTTCACTGTTCCACATTGTGTTGTTTGTGTTTACCTGTTGCTGCTGCTTCCCTGTCGTCTTGTGCCTTGCTGACATGCCATGTATATATATATATATATATATATATATATATATATATATATATATATATATATATATATATATATATATATATAGTTGACGACAGTTGTCACCGGGTGTGTTTACAATGGTGCTTAAATAGTTCTACACGGCTGGTCAACCATTTCAACTAGACACTTCTATAATGGGTGCTGAGTATTCTAGTTAGTGGAAAGGTGTCTTTCGGTGGCGGCATCATCCTAGCTAAATGATTAGCCTATGTTAGATTTAGACCGCTAAGTTTAACATGACGACTTTACATCTTAAAATGTTGCTTCTGTCTGACAAGTTGTTTATAATGTGCATATTAATGGCGCTTCTTAACTTTGTTTACGATAATATGTTTTCTTAATGGAAACTTCTTTGTACGTCTTTTTTTTTTTTTGACTTTACGAGACTTATTTTGCGTGTTCTTAAATATTCTAGTACTGTTTAGTATTGGGGCGATGATGTTGTAGTGCCAGCAGACTTGGGAATAGTGGTGTCAGTGTTCGTATGATGGTAATAGATGTAGCAATAGCAGCACAAGTAGTAGTAGTAGTAGTAGTAGTAGTAGTAGTAGTAGTAGTAGTAGTAGTAGTAGTAGTAGTAGTAGTAGTAGTATACGTAATATTATTAAAAATAGTGTGTGGTAGTAATATACTGTATTAGTCGTAATGGTAGTAATAGTTGTTGTATTATACTACTAGTAGTAGCAGTAGCATCATCATCATCAGCAGCAGTAGTAGTAGTAGTAGTAGTAGTAGTAGTAGTAGTAGTAGTAGTCGTGATGATGGTGGTGGTGGTGCAACAGCAGCATAGAATGAGTTTTGGGCCTGGCCTAGGTTTTACTGTTGTTAGGCAAATCATGACGCGCGCACACCCTGGCTCATGACAACAATGCAAGATTATTCTGTTTTATGTCTCCATGACTTTTACTTCTCTACATACGTTTTAACACTTTTATCGTCAGGTAGCCCATTTCCTTACTGCACGTCTCTTAGCTCAATTTCTTCTCCTCCTACTCTTTTTCTCTTCCTCTTATTCTATTTCTTCTTCCTCCTCCTCCTCCTAATCGTCCTCTTCATTCTCCTCATCCTGCTCATCTTCCTCTTCTTCTTCTTCTTCTTCTTCTTCTTCTTCTTCTTCTTCTTCTTCTTCTTCTTCTTCTTCTTCTTCTTCTTCTTCTTACTGTCACTCACTCACCCTTCTCCTCTATTTAAGTCTTACCACTTTCAACGCCAATTATCCCTCATCCACGCAGCCCACCCTCTTCTCTCCCTACTCTGTAGCTCAGAACTCTCCAATGTACTGTCTTCCCACAGTTCATCAATCTAACATTTCTAATAATCATTTACCATAGTTAACCCAGGCAGTATCGATCGCACGCGCTAATGAGCAGCTTCTCGAATTCACCCAACATCCCATCAGCTGACACCAAGGCTATTAATCTTAACAACTTGTCAACACTCCCCAGCCAACACAATGTTCTCATGTCACAGGCCTGCCTCTTCGGTCATGTTTGCTGCCTGGAAGTTCTCGCACTTGTTTCTTTCATTCATCTCATAGGCGTCCCTGTTGTGACTTTCAGGTAAAAAAAGTGTACGCGCACATACTGCTGCTGCTGCGTTTGTATAATTCTCAGCATTTATATATAATTTTT
Source organism: Cepaea nemoralis (assembly GCA_014155875.1). Classification (NCBI taxonomy): domain Eukaryota; kingdom Metazoa; phylum Mollusca; class Gastropoda; order Stylommatophora; family Helicidae; genus Cepaea; species Cepaea nemoralis. The sequence continues at coordinate 167,297 of JACEFZ010001061.1, read as the reverse complement.
TATACGAGGGGAAGTCAAAACGTAAGTCACAAATGCCTGTAGAAAAATAACTAAATATGATACCAACTTGAAACAAGTTTATTTGTATACATACATTGTCCCTTTATTTCTCAACATAATTTCCACCAACATTGATACACTTATCCCATCAGTTTTATCAGTCCTCCCAAACCGGCTGCATAGAACTGCGTGCTCTGTTTTCTAAACCACGTTTTCACTTCACATTCAACTTCGGCGTCATTCGCAAAATGTCTCCCGCCAAGGTGGGATTTCCAGTGGACTAAAAAGGTGGAGATCGCTAGGGGCTACGTCGGGGCTGTAAGGTCGATGTTTCAGAACTTCCCACCTTAGTTGGTTAATTTTTTCCTTGAGTTAATCGAGCCGTATGTGGTCTGGCATTGTCATGAAGAAGCAACGACTCATCTAAGTCAGCAGTTGTAATGCATTATGCTGTATGCTGAACCATGTGAGCACCCTATTGCAGTTGTTACAGAGTCTATTGTTACTCACTCTGTCACCTCTAATTATCTCCTCCATCTGCTGCACGGATGCTTCTGTTGCAATCTCAACAGGACGACCACATCGGATTTCATCAAAATTTTTAGAGCGTCCTTGAGAAAACTTTTCTACCCAGCTATGCACCGCTTTACGGGACAAACATTTGTCAGCATAGACAGGAAGCATTTCCTTATGAATGTCCTTTACAGGCAGTCCGTTTGCCCACAAAAAACTCACAACCGCACGTTGTTCTTTGGTTGTACACTCCGTAAGTACAGTCGCCATTTTTTACGCGCTGCGCATGCGCACGAGACACCTAGCGCCACCTGACGAACGGGAATATAAAGTTCGATGTTGCTGTCACCTAATGGCACCTGTATAAAACACCAATATATATATTTATTTATGTGTGTGTGTGTGTGTGTGTGTGTGTGTGTGTGTGTGTATTAGGATCCTTACGTCCACATTTGATACTATTAGTCTTGGGACTCTTCGCTGGTTGTTGAATTTGAAGAAGGCCGCATATTTGAATGTCCCGAGCGCTGTGATCTCAGTCCATGACTCAACCCAATTCAGCACGCACTCTGCAAATATCTATGCCCTTGTGTGCATATTTTGTGGGTAGGTCGTCCTAGTTTAAATGCTCTGTGTACTCGTCAGCTTTACTACGGCAAGTACAGACGGCCAGCATGATCATTCCTCGACATTTGTTGTATCATCATCATCATCATCATCATCATCATCATCATCATCATCATCATCATCATCATCAAGTGCCTTGTCGGTTGGCGTGGGCGATCATGCCTCTACACAAATTACGATCTCCGGCGTCATGGATCAATTCGAGTGTTGACTCCCTTCCGTGCCATGACAAGTTATTTGTATACATTGTGATTATTTTAGAGTATGATCGTTTGTTTTCCTGGTCCCTTTCTCTATCTCTCTATCCATAATTCTTTCATGTGTTACAACAACCTCGCGGTTTTCCCTGTCATAGAAAATGTTAACGGCCTCTTTCAGATGTTTGTGATAACTTATCATTGTATGTTTTAGCCTCTCCAACATACATTCTCACATAATACAGTGCCATACATAAGTGATCTTGTGCTTCTTTATAATAACAATGATTAAGGAAGGATCTATAATGGTAAGAACGTGACCGCAAATTACAATGGTTTCTGTGCACGTTCAGCGGTACTTAAGCTTTTTGCTTTTTCGATTTAGGGAGAACATTCGCCTGTAATACAGTTATATGTGAATGCTGCGGGCTTACACAGAACAGGAAAAACGCCTTTACTGTCTGTAAATTCGTCAAAACCAGAACACAGTGTACTGTGTAAATAGGAAATTAGACGGTGACAGTGCGTATTGTGACTTGAGCTAGTCAATATTATGTGCCGTGTCCCCGGTATTCCGCCTCGCGCGTGTTATTTTCGGCAGATAGGACATGTATTTGTGCTCGGTATGACGGATTCTGTTGTTACTATTGACTGCTCGCCATTCTTTCTTATTTGTCCGACTTCATTGTGTTGTCAATAAATCAGAGCCGTTTCCTTCCACCACTTGAGGTTACGGAAGCTGCTTATATTGTTGGTTACAGGCAGCGCGGATGGATCTCTGCTGAGCTGTGCTGAAGACGGCAGATCCGTTACTTTCAGTTTACTGTTAGCGTGTGTTGGGTAACTTTAACGTTACGTAAAATATCAGTTTACAGACGTTGTTATTGGCCAGTGTCTACGAATTTACATAAAACCCAGTTTACAGACAATGTTTATAGGTTAGTATATGTGTATTTATAGAAAGTATCGTTTACAGACGTCTTTAATGGTTAGTGCATATGGATTTATTTAAAATACAGTTTACAGACAATTGTATTGGTTAGTGCATGTGGATTTATATAAATTCCAATTTACCGAAAGTTTATTGGTCAGTGTATATGAATTTATACAAAACCCAGCTTACAGATAGGTTTAATGGTTAGTGTATGTTGATTTATATAAAATGCAGTTTACCGAAACTTTATTGGTTAATGTATATGGATATATATAAAATTCATTTTACTGAAAGTTTATTGGTTACCGTGTTTAAAATATTACTAAATTCATTTTACGGACAATTTCGTTGGTGGAATTATAAAATCATGTTTACGAACGTGTTTATTAGTCACCGTATGTGGAATTGCTATACAGTTCATATACGGACATGTGTATTAGTTACCGTATACGGAGTTATGTGACATTCATTTTACGGACATTGTTATTGGTTACCGTTTGTAAAGTTATTTAAAACTCATGAAAGGAATAACGACTGCAGCAAGATATAACAATGCAGAAAGAAAACCGTTAGGTATGATTAGCTCCTGTAAAACTGAGAGATAGCAAACACTCTTTCGCTACCAAACAAAAATTGGGTCCTGACCAAACAGAAATTGATTGGCAGAAAATTGGAAGTCTTACAATAATGCTTTTAAAATGGTTAAAATGGTAGCAGATATATTATATTAAAGAGGATTGCACAAGGAAAATGACAGTGTTAATAATTGATAGGTTACGAATATTATGACAATAATGAGAGGTTTAATAATAACAACTGAAATTAAAGAGGTAAAAATTATTTTAAACATTTCACTTATAGGGTGTTTTCTACACTCTTCTACTGCTAATCATGTTTAATTTACTGAATAATCAAACAAACACCACTTGTCTTCAAGAATATAAACAGTATTGCTCATTAAAATCACCTAAAAGGAAGTTTTGCTGCATATTTTGAACCATGTCTTTTTCACACAAAAAAATGAAAGAAATTAACGGCAGAAAACTGGAAGTTGGGGTGTGTCACAATAATGTTATGTAAATGGTTAAAATTGTAGCAGAAATGTTGTATTATATATCAAAATAAAGGGGATTGCACAAGGAATATGCTGGTATTGGAATTATTGCTATAGGTTGTAAATATAATAATAATAATAGTATAATTTGTAAAATAATTTGACAAAAAGAGGTAAAAATTATGAAAACATTGCACTTATAAGGTGTTTTCTATGTTCCTCTACTGCTAATCATGTTTAATTTACTGATTAATCAAACAAACACCATTTGTCTTCAAGAATATAAACAGTATTGCTCATTAAAATCACCCAAAAGGAAGTTTTGCTGCATATTCTGAACCATGTCTTTTTCACAAAAAAATGAAAGAAATTAACGGCAGAAAACTGGAAGTTGGGGTGTGTCACAATAATGTTATGTAAATGGTTAAAATTGTAGCAGAAATGTTGTATTATATATCAAAATAAAGGGGATTGCACAAGGAATATGCTGGTATTGGAATTATTGCTATAGGTTGTAAACATAATAATAATAATATACTTTGTAAAATAATTTGACAAAAAGAGGTAAAATTTATGAAAACATTGCACTTATAAGGTGTTTTCTATACACCTCTACTGCTAATCATGTTTAATTTACTGATTAATTAAACAAACACCACTTGTCTTCAAGAATATAAACAGTATTGCTCATTAAAATCACCCAAAAGGAAGTTTTGCTGCATATTCTGAACCATGTCTTTTTCACACAAAAATGAAAAAAAATAATGGCAGAAAACTGGAAGTAGGGGTGTGTCACAATAATGTTATGAAAATGGTTAAAATTGTAGCAGAAATGTTGTATTATATATCAAAATAAAGGGGATTGCACAAGGAATATGTTGGTATTGGAATTATTGCTATAGGTTGTATATATAATAAAAATAATAATACAATTATTAAAATAATTTGACAAAAAGAGGTAAAAATGATGAAAACATTGCACTTACCAAGGGGCGTTGTTATCCTGATCACTGCTAAATCACTGCTAATCCTGTTGAATTTACTGAACAAACACCACTTTTCTAAAATATAAACACAATTGCTCCCAATCAATCATCCGAAAAGAAGTTTTGCAGCAGATTCCGCAGAATTAGGAAAACACTTGGCAGATTTACATTTAATTACAATAAATATTTACACATGTCTGTTTATTTTTATTTACAATATGTGGCAGTCTATTTGTGATAGGCTGCAAAGCAAACTTTGGGGCACAAGTGTGGTCTATTAGTGCAGTCGGAGTTAACAAAAGATGATCTGTGTCGTTTAGTTCGAGTGCTGCAAAAAACATAGTCTCTATTGACACCGATAAATTCTATTAAATGCTTGGCTCCTGTCAATTTCCTGCAACAGACTTTTTGAAATTCTTTGGTAGGCAGAGTGTCAAACTTTCAGGAATAATCTGAGCTGCTTCGCGATGTGCACATTCAAGTAAACTTTGCTTGAAATCCTTCAATGACAGTTTTTTTTGTTGCACCCGCTGCCTCTGGTTCACATACGTGAAACATTGTGTGATAAATAGATTCAAATCGATTCCTGGGAAACATAGTGGCATACCAATGAGTATATAAATGTGCACTAGTACTACAATAGTGTATGATACATGGTCTTGGATCAAGTCCCATAGCAATAATGACAGACGTAAACTTAAGTTATTCGTGCTTCGTGAGTGGGGTCCAGGATAATAGACTAGAATGTTTTCTTTTAGGAGTTTTCTGCATCAACATCTTTTCTGCATATTCGTTTACATTTTTAATTAAACAATCCACTATGTCATCATCAAAAAACACTTTGAGAAAATCCATAGGTGTTTGAAGTTGATAAAGTTTAGAGTTGACGTGAGATCTTTGAGGACGAAACTCAAACTTCGTTTTGTTGACGTGAGATCTTTGAGGACGGAACTCAAACTTCGGTTTTGTTTCCCTTTCTGACTACATCTTGCCATGTTGATGATGATGATGATAGGTGCATCACACTCTACAGAAGCTTGTAAATTCGAGTTTTTTCCTCCAGTTTTATTCTTATTTTGTACTGTTTGCTTTCCTTTGCGCTGAGAAGTAATTGTGACATCGGTGACATCCTGGCATTCATTGTCAGACGAACATTCATTGTCAGACACCTCAGCTGTTGGCGAACTTTCAATGGTTTCTTTATCACCAAGTGCTAAAACTTTAGACTCATATCTAAAACTGCTGTCTGAATCTTCACTAATATCGGAATCACTGTTTCAAACAATAACCTAGCTTGATCTGAAGTCATTCTGCGAGGACGCATACTGGTGGGCGCTTCCATTGTAAAAAAAACCCAAACAAACAAATTAACGCTATTTTAAAAATTCACAAGAATCCAATGTTGGCAAATGTTTGATCGCACAACGACGATGTAGCTATGTTCCGGCTGTGTGACTTTTCAGTTTACTGTAACTTAAAATGCCGAAATGGAGCTGAATGTATCAAATAAACCACTGATCATTCTGTGTCGATAGAAGAACCAATTGCCACCAGAGTCGGTCAATTGTGGCGATGTATAGGCCCTTGGTAGCGAAAGAGTTAATGTATATGGATATATATAAAATTCATTTTACTGAAAGTTTATTGGTTACCGTGTTTAAAATATTACTAAATTCATTTTACGGACAATTTCGTTGGTGGAATTATAAAATCATGTTTACGAACGTGTTTATTAGTCATCGTATGTGGAATTGCTATACAGTTCATATACGGTCATGTGTATTAGTTACCGTATACGGAGTTATGTGACATTCATTTTACGGACATTGTTATTGGTTACCGTTTGTAAAGTTATTTAAAACTCATAAAAGGAAAACGACTGCAGCAAGATGTAACAATGCAGAAAGAAAACCGTTAGGTATGATTAGCTCCTGTAAAACTGAGAGATAGCAAACACAGACATAGTTACATCGAAAGCAAATCTTGCAAAAGGAAATCACAGTGTGGAAAACAATAATGATAATAATAACAACGTAAAATTAAGTTACACCGCATCACAACGAATCAGTATTCGATCTTAGTGATATTCATCAGGCACAGCACAAACATATGTAAAGAAAAACTTGAAATTAGACAATTTAATTAAAGAATTAAAATGTAAATAGAAAAAGTGTTGAAGCAAATACAATTTTCTTCATGGATAAGTTCTTTGGTTACAGTTATTGGAATGATATAAAATTCAGCGTGAGAAGATTCTTGACAGTCTTGTGTCATGGCACGGAAGGTAGTCAACACACGAATTGATCCTTGGCGTCAGAGATCGTAATTTGTGGAGAGGCATGATCGCACACGCCATTCGGAAGGGCACTGGATGATGAAAAAATCCAGTTTACTCATAAATGTATTGGTTATCATGTCTGAATTATACAAAATGATATCTACGGAAATATTTATTGCTTACGCATTTAACGAATGTCAACTGCTGTTGACGGAGAAAATTATTCGCTACTTTATGTAGAATATCAAGTTTATGGGGGGACAAGTATTGATTACTGAATGTGGAATCAGAGCCGTTTCCTTCCACCACTTGAGGCCACGGAGCAGCTTATATTGTTGGTTACAGGCAGCACAATGAGCAAGTCCAACAAGAAAAGATGAAATCCGTAGACTGATTAGATAAATTGTACTTAGACAGTTACAATTTTTGGACACGTTATGTGAAGAAATAAACTAGAGAACTTGGTGACATCTGGCAAAATTGAGGGGAAAAGAACAAGTGTGAGGCAGAAAAGTGAATATCTGGATGGCTTGGCCACGTGACATGTTCGAGACAAGAACGCAGGGCTGATCCACGACTCTGGTGATCCTGTGAGATGACGGAACATGACGATCGACATGGCACATGATGATGATAGCAAGCAGCGCGGATGGAACTCTGCTGAGTTTTGCTGAAGAAAGTAGCATTGGTAATTTTCGGTTTACTGCTAGCGTTTGTTGGGTAACTTTACGTTATGTACAATCTTGTTTATAATTTACAGTCATATGTGGAATGCAGTTAAAACCTTCACACATCGAGCCGAGAGGTCTGTTTATTTTTTAGTTTTGTTTGTTTGTTAAATTAACCTACACTTGTAAGTCGACCCCCCCCCCCCCCCCAATATCCATCCATGTGCCATGCCGATAATCGTGGGCGGTTATGTTTTGCCATCTCACTCGATCACCAGAGTTGTGGATCTGCTACGTGTTTGTTTCGACCATGCCAAGTGGCCAAGCCTTCCAGGTATTTACTTCTCGGTCTTCCCCCTGGTCTCTTCCCTTCGATCTTGCCAGTTGTCACCACGTTATCCAATCCGTTTCTTCTCATAACTTGCCCAACAACATTTTGACTGTCTAGGTCTAATGTCTCTAATCAGTTTACGATCTTCATTTGTTTCTTGAAGGACTTGTTCATTGGTTTTTCTGTCTGTCCATGGTTTTCTTTGCCCTTTCCTCAGAAACCACACTTCCACAGCCATCAGATGTTTTTCAGCCTGACTGCTCATTGTCCACGCTTCACGTCCATACAAAAGTACAGGCTCTATGTAGCACATCAACACTCTTTTTCTCGTTTCAATTGATATCTTTTTATTGGTCAGTATGTTTGTTTATCTTGCAAAAGGTTACCTTCGCAATGGTAATTGTTGTTCTAATCTCACCAAGACATCTCCCATCAGATGTTATGACTGCTCCGAGATAACTGTACTGACTCACTTGTTTAAAAATATGCCCATTTACTTGTATATTACATTGTGGTATTTCCTTCGTCCCAGTGACGACTATAATCTGTGTCTTCTTAAAATTCAATTCTAACCCTAGTTGTTCACTGTGTGTAACAACTGCATCTACTAAATGTTGCAGATCCTGTTCATTGTCTGCAATCAAAACTGTATCATCTGCATATCTAATGTTATTGATGTATCGTCCCCCAATGTTGATTCCTACCATATCTTCTATATTTCTGAAAATATTTTCACTGTACAGTGAAAAATGATACGGAGACATTACACATCCCTGTCTGACACCTCTCTTAATAGGCTGATATTGACCTACTTCATTATCAAATCTTATAGCAGCTTGTTGTTTCCTATATACGTTTTTTTTTAGAAGTCTAAGGTCTTTTCCATCAATTTGGAGATCTTCAAGCATCCTTATCATGTCGACATGTCTCACTTTATCGAAAGCCTTTGTGTAGTCAATAAACAAAGGTATAGATCTGTGTTTACTTCTATTTGATACGCGTGTGTGTGTGTGTGTGTGTGTGTGTGTTTGTGTGTGTGTGTGTGTGTGTTTGTGTGTGTGTTTGTGTGTGTGTGTGTGTGTGTGTCTTTGCTAGCGTGTGTGCGCGCGCGCACGGACATGCGCGATTGTATGTATTAATACATCCATGTGGCACCCCAAAATTTGCGAATCGCAATGTTATCCCAGAGACATTCAGTTTACGGAAACTGTATTGGTTACCGTGCATGGAATTTTATCAAAATTCACTTTACGGGACAATTACTTTGGTTACCTTCCGTGGAATTATATAAAATCTTGTTTACGAACAAGTTTATTGGTTACCTTATGTGAATTCCTCGACTCTGGCTGTCCTTGATGAAATGACGAAACATGATTCGCCCACGCTTATCATCATAGTACATCATGGTGATTATATGAAATTAATCTATCAATTTATTTTCTGGGCATGTTGGCCCATTACCTAAGCTCTGTTATTTTGCGTGAAAACGCAGTCTATTCTTAGAATATCACCCGACGGTCTCATTATATGGGTGCTGAAGATATCCCTGGGCGGAAACGGCATTCGGTGTGACTAGTTCTTAATTAAGTCGATACTGGGTCAATCCGCAGAAGGGCATGGTAATTTACATTGGCCCCAGTTGGTCCTTGTAGTTTGTAGTTTTAGTTGGTTAGTGCTACTCTATGTGTGAACTGCTCACAGTTGCTATTTCCTGCTGATAGTTTCAGTTGGTTAGTAATACTGTTCGTGTGAATGTGCATAGTTGTTTTTTAAAGCTTGTAGTATCAGTTGGTTAGTAATACTGTTTGTGTGAATGTGGGTTCTTTGAAGCTTGTAGTATCAGTTGGTTAGTAATAATTTATGTGTGAATGTGCACAGTTGTTACTTCTATCTTGTAGTATCAGTTATTTAGTAATACTATATGTGTGAATGCCGGCTCCCTAGGCCGAGAGGTTAGCAGCTTTCTCTGTAATCCCGAATACTCTCGTGGTTGACGTGAGTGCACGATAATTGGAAGCGGTTCGAGTCACACCAGTGACTTATGAGAGTATGGATCCGGTCGCTCAGAAAGTCGTGGCGTGCTGATGAGCGTAATCTAGCCTAGGAATCAACATACAGATGAAAGATGATGATGTTGACCGCAATATCCTGAAACAGGATGGAAACGTGGGAAAACAAATATGTGTGAATGTGTGTATTAATATGTATGTGTGTGCCATGCGTGTGTGTATGTGTGTAACGCCCGTGTGCGTGTGTGTATGATAAATGTTAAGATTTCAGAATGCTTTGCAGTTCACAAAGATTGTACGAAGTGCAGACGGTTGAAGTGATCTTGGTTACCTATAGGTAAAACATATAAAAAGTTAAAGAAAGTCAAATATTAACTAAGAAAGTTCCTGTTTAGATCTGTGTTCACCGAAGAATGAGCTAACCTCTCATCTCATCACATCATGTTCCTCTTGTACCTTGCGGTGTCGAGGTGAAGTATAAACAGCGGGTGAGTGCCTGCTTATAGGCTTCATGTATCGATAGTTCCCATGGACTGTTTATTCCCTGCGTCCATCGTTTACGTGGTCGGCCTATTCCTCTGATTCCCTCTGGTCTGTACATTCTCGTAGTCCATTAACATTCATCATCATCATCATCATCATCATCATCATCATCATCATCATCATCATCATCATCATCATCATCATCATCATCATCTTCCACTTCTACCGTCAAGCAGTCGTGGGGAGGATTAATTTGCGTTCCAGCGCCCGGTGGGCGGCACTGGATAGTGTCATTCCGTGTGGTTGTACAATATCTTTGATGTCGTCAATCCATTTTTTTTCTTGGACGTCCTCGTGGTCTCGTCGCAGATGATCTTTGATGTAAGGCCAGTGATGGTAGTTGCTGATGTTGCATTCTAACGACATGGCCAAACCACTTGATCTTCTGTCTTTCAATAAATGTGGCACAAGATGTTGATCCCACAGTCTGTCTGATAATAGCATTTCTTACTCGGTCTCGGATTGATAAGTTGGCAGCTCACCTCAGGCATCTCATTTCGCAGGTGTTGATGTTGCGAAGGTGTAATTTGGATAAAGTCCGGGTCTGAGAGTGGTAGCAAAGGGTTGTTGTGAATATGTTGTTTATTATCTGTCGTTTTGCGGGCATGGGTATATTTGGATGTTTCAGTAAGATTGATAGTTGATATGTAAGTGCGCTAGCTTTATGACATCTGATTTCAATTTCTGTGTATAATCTGCCATCTTATGTGATCATACCTCGAAGATATTTGAATTCTTTAACTTGTTTCAGAATTGTGCTATTTATCTGTATACTTAGTGGGCCCGTCGATCTGCTAATTCGCATTACTTCGGTTTTGGCTGTATTTATGCTCATATTGTATCTCCTGCATGTTGAACTCAGATTATTAATATGATTTTGCAGTCTGCCCTCGTCGCTATAAAACAGGCACTGATCGTCTGCAAATAGAAGTTCATTTATTTCCTGGGAGCAGTTGTTTCATCTGGAGTAAAGAGTTCTAAATTTTTTAATCTGTTCTGTCGAGACTTTCTTCTTTGGAAATTATGTCCATGTAGATATTAAATAGCAGGAGAGAGAGAGAGAGAGAGAGAGAGAGAGAGAGAGAGAGAGAGAGAGAGAGAGAGAGAGAGAGAGAGAGAGAGAGAGAGAGAGAGCAAGCATACATCCCTGTCTCACTCCTGTATTGACTGTGAACATATCTGATATACCTTCTTGTGTTCTTACTGCACTTCGGCAAGAGTGGTACATAGCTATGATATTTTCTAGCAGTTGCCCTTGTATCCCATAGTCTTCAAGGATGGTCCATAATTTGTATCTGTCTACTCTATCGAAAGCCTTTTGTTGATCTATAAACACAATATTCTGCTGGTCACTATATTCGATAGTTTTTTTCACAAATTTGTCTAAGTGTAAATAGTGCATCAGTGCAACTTTTACCTTTCCTAAAACCGAATTGTATTTTGCTTAACTGTTGTTCAACTGTGGGTCTAGCTCTTTGTTCCAATAGTTGTGCATACATTTTCCCTATATGGCTCAGTGTTGTGTCCTCCTTTAAAGTGTCGTCCCTGGAGTGAAGAGAGTCAACACCCACATTATAATATTTTTTCCCTTATCAATATCCTGGAGAATCCACCAGCTTCCGTCCAACACACTCCATCAGCCCATGGACACCTTTTCCTATCACTCTCTCACTGTCGTACTATGCCCCCTCTCATACTTCCCCAACGCAACATACTCAACAACTCTTGCTTCTAAAAATTAATAAAGATTAATTAATTAAAAGATAAGTGTAACGTATATGAGACGTGTATGCGAAGAAAATGTGTGTCGTGTACTATAACATAAATGTATGTGTCAGCCCTCAAAGTTCAGGATCATAGTGTACACATCATGGCAAGGATTACACGACATCATTCGAGTCAGTACGATAAACCTCACCGAAGTCGTATTCTTCTCTCCAGACATGTCCTCCTCCAGGAGCTCTGATGACCATGAGATCTGAATCCCATGTAAATATAATCCGTGGAAAAAAAACTATTATTGTTCCTAACGCAACTGTTCCTAATAGTTTATAGAAACTCCGGCTTCATAATTCCGGCGCAGTGAAACAAACATGGAACACTGTCCTATGAACAGGACTTTTTGTCTCTTGCTAAATGTTCGCTAGTTCTCACTATTAAACAGTCATTGTCTATACTCCAATAGAGTCCTTTATTTTTGTTCTAGTCATAAGTGAACTGAATATCCATCACTACTGGTGTGTTAAAACTGGTATGACCTAAACTCATTCGGTATTTATCCGGTAGGATTCATATACCATTCAGCTCCACTGAGCAATGTTGATCATCTTCCTCTAGCATAAGCTCTGTTGTAAAGTTGCTGGCCAATCTTCCTGCGCCAAACTTTATCCGGGATCGGATTTTTCCTTGGCTCCGTGTTCTTCATTCCAACCAGAGGAAACCTTAGGCAAAACTGCAGTTAGATCAAATTACATCCACTCTTGCCATGACAGGCACGTGTAAAATTAAATTAACTCAATTCGCACACGATAGACATTTTCCAAATCAGAACTGCAGTGCCGAAGCAGGCCCACTAAAATCCAAGGGTTTGGTCAACACTGTTTCTCCCGATCAGGGTTTTCTGACAAACCCCTAAAATTGGTCACGTGACATGGTTGATGTCCTGCAGGTGTTATTTGGGCATATCACCCATTGTCAAGAATCGATTTTCCCTGGCCTAGTCACTGTCAAAGTTGTCATCACTTGTTTGACTCCCCCAACAACTAACGAGTTACGGTATGATCCCAACAACAGTTTTCCCCAACAAGCTGCCAATCTTTTTGCTGTCCGGAAACTATAAATTGACAGATGGACTGTTTTCTTCTGAGCTGAGTACTTCCGCTTCCACTCCGACTTGTTTATAATCTGTCAAAGCGATGTATGATTCAGCTCATTCACTTCCCCTACACCTCTGCAACTGTTAATTTTGCCCGACATGTGATGGCCGACATCCGATTGCCACCATGATCCCACGGGTTCCATCTGTATTCAAATGTTGACAAACTGTCAAAGTGATGCAGGGATATGTCTCACTCACCACCGAATGTTTCCAATCCCTCGACCAGATGTACACGTGCAGCTACAAATATTGTCCTGGGATTTTGACATCCGATTTGTTTATACTGTTAGTTAAAATAGTTGTCGCTGGCAGATAGTCCGTTTTATCAGAAAGCCTCAATAATAATCAACTGGTTAAACGCAAGGTTTTATTTTGTGACATAGGCCCCCTCTTAAGAGAGTAGTCCATCTCACTCTTCTCCACCGTGAGTTTAATCCAGATGATTCATTCTTCTTCTTTAGGAGCTGGGTGTCTTGACAAGAAGTCCGCTCCAACATTTTCAATCCCAGGAATGTACTCCACTGTGAAATTATAAGGTTGAAGTAACAACGACCACCGCATCAAACGGGCGTTGAGCTTCTGAGAAGTAGCCAGGAACATCAGGGGCTGAAAATCCGACTGGACTCGAAACTTAACTCCATACAAATATGGCTGGAATTTTTGCACTGCCCATACGAGGGACAAGCACTCTCTCTCTCTCGACGGTAGAATAATTCCTCTCTGCCTGGAGAAGTTTCTTGCTTGCGTATGCCACAGGTTTCAAAACCGAAGCATCGTCTTTTCCTTCCTGTAACATGGCTGCCCCAATCCCAATCGCACTCGCATCCGTTCTCAACACAAATGGTTTGGAAAGGTCAGGGAGCTGTAATACAGGTTTGCTGACCAGGGCCTCCTTTAACTGACTATAGGCCTTCTCACATTCTGGTGTCCAAATGATTTGGTCCGGGAATCCCTTTTTCAATGTTTCCGTCAACGGAGCTCCCAGTTCAGTGAAATGTGGGATAAATTTGTGGTAGAACCCACACAACGAGAGAAAAGATCGCACATCCTTCTTCGTTTTTGGCCTTGGTGCATTTCTGATTTTCTCCAGGTTCTTCTCTTCTGGGACAATGTGTCCTGGAGTGATGGTGTGACCTAGAAATTCCAGAGTCTGGTAACCAATCATGCACTTGGTTGGACGAGCAGTAAGCCCTGCTTCCTTGAGTCTATTAAACACTCTCTCCAAGGATTGTAAGTGATCATCCAAGCTGTGACTGGAAATCAGAATATCATCCATGAATGAGATGATAGCCGGATCCTGTAAAGGATCTAGTAAAGTCCTCATCATGCGTGTAAACACACTGGGTGCATTGCTGAGTCCAAAGGGCATGACCTTGAATTCGTAGTGTCCACTGGGTGTACTGAAAGCCAACAGTGGTCGAATCTCCGGTTTGACTGGTATCTGATAGTACCCCCGACTCAGATCCACCTTTGAAAAGTACCGAGCCTTATGGAGCCTAGCGAATAACTGAGTTGGATTCGGCAAAGGTTCCACCTGAAATTGTGTGTGACTGTTCAGAAGTCGGTAGTCTATACACAACCGGTGTTCTCCACTTGGTTTCCGTAACAAAACTACCCCTGCATTGTATGGGGATGTGGATGGTGCAATCACGTCATCCTCCAGCAGTTTCTGTATTTCTTCCTCCAGGACCTTTTCTGTAGAGAATGGCACTGGGTAAATCTTTTGATGAACCGGCTCCTGTGTGGTCAAAGTCATCTCGAACTCCACCAACCTCGTTCGTCCTGGTTTATCAGTCAGTATCTCCTTATGAGACTTGAGAACCTGGGTTATACTTTCCCTCTCCTGGGAGGTCAGATCAGGGTTCACTTGCACATCCCTATAGGTTTCCTGGTGTACCAAGGGCTATTCCCTGCCTTCGCTGGTTCCCACTTCTGTCTCCACTGCAACTGCCATTGCCATGAGGTGAGCTGCCTTGTCTCTGGGTCTCTCTTCGTATTTCCGCAAGAGATTGATATGGAAAATCTTCGACTTTCCCCGGATCCGGATCTGATAGTTGGTTCTGGATATCACCCTTTCCACGGGAAATGGTCCTTGCCAACCTATCTCCAGTTTGTTGTTTCCCGTTGGGAGTAGCAACAAGACTTTATCTCCTACCTCTAGAGATCTTTCTTTAGACCTACGGTTGTAGTAAGCCGCATGTCTTTTCCTGGCCTTTTTCAAGTTTTGATTTGCCAGAGTCCATCCCTTATGGAGTTTTTCTTTCAGTTCCTCCACGTTTTGATAGGATGAGATCACTTCTTCTGACGTCCCCTCTTCAGTCCAACTCCTCAACATGGCTTCCAACGGTCCTTTGATTGGACGACCAAACAGCAACGTAGCGGGTGGTAGTCCTGTTGAGCCATGAGGAACTTCCCGATAGGCAAAGAGTGCTGCTGGGATATATTCATCCCACCTATCAGGTTTTTCCTGCGCTAATTTCCTGAGCATTGTCATCAACGTGCCGTTGAAACGCTCTACTTGTCCATTGGCTTGAGGGTGGTAAGGGCTGGTATGTATGTGGTTAGAGTGAAACACCCTAAATACCTCCTCCATGAGTTTTCCACAAAACTGAGATCCATTATCCGTCAGAATTTGATCCGGAAAGCCTAATCTGGTAAAGGCCTCCATCAGTGCGTCCGCCACTCTTTTCGAGTCAATCGTGGTCAACGGTATAGCGTCACCCCACATTGTACAGCAATCCACCATTGTGAGTATATACATGTTCCTCTTCCTAGTCCTGGGAAGTGGACCCACGATATCGATGGCTACCCTCTCGAAAGGAGAGTTCATGATGGGCATCTCACCCAACATCACCGGTGCTGTCCAGTGTTTTGGTGCCACCCTCTGGCACTCAGGGCATGACTTCACATACCGACGCACATCATCTGTCATTCCCGGCCAATAGTAGTGGCAGGAAATCCGCTGCATGGTGGCGGCAATACCCATGTGTCCACTAAAGGAGATGGTATGCCCCATATGAAGAATCTGGGACC
Source organism: Cepaea nemoralis (assembly GCA_014155875.1). NCBI lineage: Eukaryota > Metazoa > Mollusca > Gastropoda > Stylommatophora > Helicidae > Cepaea > Cepaea nemoralis. Next base: position 151,246 of record JACEFZ010001061.1, on the reverse strand, counting down.
GATGAGCTTTCGGGACGACCAACTGACCGTATAGGTTGTCTCCCCTTCCTGCTCTCCTGTAGAGTATCCTATTCTTCATGTAGTACTTGCCCCCGTCCTGGTGGATCAGCACTTTTCTGCAGTTTTCTGTAGCAAGGACGTAAAGTATCATCCTCACTCTGGGCAGTTCGTAGCTCCCCCGGCATTGGGTTAGTCACAATTGCGTCTGCCTCTTCCGTTTTCGTCTGAGAGCGAGTCTGCATTGCTCCCATATGGATTGGCTCCCTGGGCATTCTCAGAAAGACATACCGGCAACCTAGGATGACTGGAAAAATGGGATCGGTCAATACAGCGGCCTTGATGGTGCCGGTGACGTACCTTGACCGAATCTCCACATTGGCAATGGGCAACTTCATGACTACAGCACTCTTCTGTGCAGGCTGTATCTCCCATGTCTCACCTGTGAATTGTTCTGGATGTACCAGATCCGCAGAAATCACGGCCTCCCCGACCAGTCCTGTGTCGTATAAACACTCCACTTGATGACCGTTAACCTCTACCAATTCCACTACAGGTGGTTTTTCCTGGTCTGGAGTCTCTTCCTCGGCCTCGACCTGTTCGGTGGGCTCCACCTGTTCGGTGGGCTCCACCTTAGGTTTCCCGGGGCACACGACGAATTGAGTGTTTCCTGACTTTCCCCTGCAGTCAATAGCATTGTGCGTGTTTGACTTGCAGTGGTTGCACCAGTTCCCTGTCCTAGATTTTCTAGTGCCAGACTTGAGTGAGCTCTCCTGGTGGCGAGCTTCCTTGTTGACCTTGGCATTTTCCGTGACAACCTCCTTGGAAGTCACTTGACATGCTGCGAAGTGAGGGTTCTTAGCCTTCGATTTGCAATCCCTCGTATTGTGAGAGGGTAACTTACAAATTGAACACCACTTCTCCGACCACGGTCGTTTTGGTGTAGAGCTTGAAGTGCTCTTGCTTCCCTCCTTCTTCTTCTCTGAACTATCCTCTGATTTTTGCACATAAGTTTCCCACTTTTTGGTTCCGGAGTTTATGGCTTTCTTCTTGTCATGTTTCTCTTGACTTTTGGTGTTGGTGGAAAGGTTTTCCCCTGCCTCCCCATGTACCTCGACGAACCGTTCTGCTAATTTAGTCACGAGGTCAATACGTTCCGCTCCTTGTTCTCCCAGGAACGTCCTGAGAGGTTTAGACATTTGCTTCTTCAGCTGGTCGACCACCATGAGCTCTTCCAGACTCTCATAGTCATGTGCAAACCCAGCCAAATCCATCCACTTGTGGAGATAAGATTTTAGACGCAAACTGTAGGCGGCAAACAACTCCCCCGGTTCTCGTTTCGCTGCTCGAAAGTTAATCCAGTAGGTATGTGACGTAACCTCGAATCGTTTCAGCAGAGCCGTCTTTAACTCGTCATAATTGTTCTCATGTCCTGGTGGCAGGCAAGAATACACCTCGTAGCCGGTCCCGCGTAAACCCTGGGATAGCTTGAGATTCCATTTGTTACGCTCCAGACCCATAGCAACAGACATTGCCTCGAAGCGTTGAAGGTTCTTGTCAATCTTCTCTTTGTCCTCCTTGTAGACCGCTAATGGAAACTTCATAGCATGGTACCCATGTCCACCTACTGGTGTTGAGCCTGGGATGGAGGAACCTCCAACTGCTCTCTCAGTCTCTCCATTAGATTGACTCTTGAGCTCGAGTTCCCGCATCCGGTACTCGTGCTCCCTTTTCTGTGCTTCCTGTTCAGCTTCTAATTTCCTAACAGCTTGCTCAGCTTCAAATTTCCTAGCTGCTTGCTCAGCTTCAAATTTCTTAGCTGCTTGCTCAGCTTCAAATTTCTTAGCTGCTTGCTCAGCTTCCAATTTCTTAGCTGCTTGCTTAGCTTCCAATTTCTTAGCTTCTTGTTCCAACTCCATCCTTCTGAATTCCAACTCGGCCTTTCGATCTTCCCGTTCTGCTTGACGATACTCTCTCTCCACTTCCTGTATGTAATCCGTTAGAGCAGAACCTGACAATCCCATGTCTTCCCCCTTTGCCCTTAATTCTAACGTGGTTAGTTTAGGGGTGGCCATTTCACAGAGAGGTACACTAGCAGGTCAAGTACAATATAACTGCAAATTACTATACAGATATATGAACAAGTACTATAAATCTAGATATTACCATACACAGCACATTCACTCAGTGACAAGAGTAGAATCAGGACCACACACATATGCAGACGTGTGAAGTGTGAACAGGTAAGATATTAGTCCTAACCCCTATCCACATTCACTCTAGCTGGATTCTCCAATATAATATCTCCCTCTTATAACTAATGAGGTGTATAATGTTTAATGTCGTGTCCTCCTTTAAAGTGTCGTCCCTGGAGTGAAGAGAGTCAACACCCACATTATAATATTTTTTCCTTATCAATATCCTCGAGAATCCACCAGCTTCCATCCAACACACTCCATCAGCCCATGGACACCTTTTCCTATCACTCTCTCACTGTCGTACTATGCCCCCTCTCATACTTCCCCAACGCAACATACTCAACAACTCTTGCTTCTAAAAATTAATAAAGATTAATTTATTAAAAGACAAGTGTAACGTATATGAGACGTGTATACGAAGAAAATGTGTGTCGTGTACTATAACATAAATGTATGTGTCAGCCCTCAAAGTTCAGGATCATAGTGTACACATCATGGCAAGGATTACACGACATCATTCGAGTCAGTACGATAAACCTCACCGAAGTCGTATTCTTCTCTCCAGACATGTCCTCCTCCAGGAACTCTGATGACCATGAGATCTGAATCCCATGTAAATATAATCCGTGGAGAAAAACTATTATTGTTCCTAACGCAACTGTTCCTAATAGTTTATAGAAACTCCGGCTTCATAATTCCGGCGCAGTGAAACAAACATGGAACACTGTCCTATGAACAGGACTTTTTGTCTCTTGCTAAATGTTCGCTAGTTCTCATTATTAAACAGTTATTGTCTATACTCCAATAGAGTCCTTTATTTTTGTTCTAGTCATAAGTGAACTGAATATCCATCACTACTGGTGTGTTAAAACTGGTATGACCTAAACTCATTCGGTATTTATCCAGTAGGATTCATATACCATTCAGCTCCACTGAGCAATGCTGATCATCTTCCTCTAGCATAAGCTCTGTTGTAAAGTTGCTGGCCAATCTTCCTGCGCCAAACTTTATCCGGGATCGGATTTTTCCTTGGCTCCGTGTTCTTCATTCCAACCAGAGGAAACCTTAGGCAAAACTGCAGTTAGATCAAATTACATCCACTCTTGCCATGACAGGCACGTGTAAAATTAAATTAACTCAATTCGCACACGATAGACATTTTCCAATCAGAACTGCAGTGCCGAAGCAGGTCCACTAAAATCCAAGGGTTTGGTCAACACTGTTCCTCTCCAATCAGGGTTTTCTGGCAAACCCCTAAAATTGGTCACGTGACATGGTTGATGTCCTGCAGGTGTTATTTGGGCATATCATCCCATTGTCAAGAATCGATTTTCCCTGGCCTAGTCACTGTCAAAGTTGTCATCACTTGTTTTGACTCCCCCAACAACTAACGAGTTATGGTATGATCCCAACAACAGTTTTCCCCAACAAGCTGCCAATCTTTTTGCTGTCCGGAAACTATAAATTGACAGATGGACTGTTTTCTTCCGAGCTGAGTACTTCCGCTTCCACTCCGACTTGTTTATAATCTGTCAAAGCGATGTATGATTCAGCTCATTCACTTCCCCTACACCTCTGCAACTGTTAATTTTGCCCGACATGTGATGGCCGACATCCGATTGCCACCATGATCCCACGGGTTCCATCTGTATTCAAATGTTGACAAACTGTCAAAGCGATGCAGGGATATGTCTCACTCACCACCGAATGTTTCCAATCCCTCGACCAGATGTACACGTGCAGCTACAAATATTGTCCTGGGATTTTGACATCCGATTTGTTTATACTGTTAGTTAAAATAGTTGTCGCTGGTAGATAGTCCGTTTTATCAGAAAGCCTCTATAATAATCAACTGGTTAAACGCAAGGTTTTATTTTGTGACACTCAGGAGTGATATACCTCTATGTATTTCGCACTCTCTCATATTGCCTTTCTTTTTCCATATTGGCACTATTATTGCCTGTTGCCAATCAGCTGGGACTTTTCTTTCTTCCCATGCTATATTAAAAAGTCTTGTTAGCCATTTAACTTCATTAACATTGCCGGATCTATATCCATTAGGGTCAGTCCGTTTATACTTCTTAGTATTTCTTCGAGCAGTATGAAGATCCACTGCCGGCTTGCAATGCTAGCCGCAGGTTTAGGACACAAATCTGACCATAGGGAGTCCATCCCCTATGGCGAGCCATAGCCCCGTTAGCCCATGACCTCGCGGTCATGGATTCCCAGTCTACACCACGTGGAGGTTGGGTTGACTTGTGTAGTCTTCGGGTCATCGGCAGGCTACTAATTTTCACTTTTCACCCCTCCTGGGAGAGGCTAGCCGATCCTAACCCTGCTGGCTGCAGGGCCAGGTGCAGTACACACCTTGTAGAATGAGCAGGCAAATTCAACATAGACAAATAATAAGCTCGGATTTAATACATTGACTGTTCTGGAAATTGTATTTGAAGATGTTAATGATCAGTGGGAACTGATGAGATAGTAAGACTGTGGAAATTAATTTCATACTTGAAAATAGTCATAAGAAATGGATGGCTAAAGAACATCTTGAAACTAAATAGAACAAAAAGAAACAACAAAAACAACAATGACAAATATTTAAAAATTCAATTATGCAAAGAGGCAATAGAAGCATGGCTTGAGGAAATTATATGGCTATAGAGAAACACTACAACGCCCGAAATATATATATATATATATATATATATATATATATATATATAATATATATATATATATATATATATATATATATATATATAAGGCACACACGAGTTAATTGCATCACTTAAAAAGAACACATAAATGAACAGATTGCCTGAAAAAAGAAGGAAGGAATATTCATATTTGCCAAAAATCATGTCTGGACACAAACAAGTTCAGAGTACGTTTACATTTATAACGATTCACGAGATGAAATATATGATATTCCCTATACAAATCAAGGACCACTAATTGTAAGATGAAAGCTCAGGAAGCTCTTAACAATACAAAATCCGGCGAGATCCTGAGTCCAGGTAACATCACAACAGAGATGATCAATACCTTAAAACGTGGAATAGACCAGGTCAATAGACTGCTAAACACAACGTGTGATACTGGAGATACTGGACTTCCTCACTTATGTAAATCTATGTTTATTGCAATCCCTAAGACATCAGGAACCTTAGAATATTATAACATCGATCAGTGAACATAATGAATCACAGCACAAAGATGTTGCTGAGAATTACCATGAAAGTATTAGGATGAAAATGTGTGGGTTTATATAAGACATCAGATACTGTGTATTTGCTAAGAACATTGACGGTCCTTTGAGCAGAAGTAAACACAAATGTATATCGTTCTTCTTCGGCGGCGGAGAGGTTACGGACGCGATTCGAAATCCCGCATACCGCGTTCGAAATGCAACTACGGACGAAATGGCAGAAAACCGCCTTGCGTTAGTTTCATACGATGGTATAAGTGCTGGTCGTTGAGAATGCAATGGCAAGACTACTGAACGTAAACTTTCCGAGAAATCACAAACAGTCAAAAAGATCTGTATCATAGGCTGCATCTTTACGAACCAGAGAGTAAGAGGCAGTCGGTGGAGTGGAGACAGCCGATGGAGATCTGTCACTGTCTACACAAAGGCTTTCGGATGAAATAAGACTACGTCGACATAGTAAAAGTGCTTTCGAATTTTCGAATCTCCATATTGACGTGGACGCTCTTCCACTTTTACAGGACATATATTAAAACAACCGACTGCTATAAAATGTATAAGGAAGTAGGCCAATGCCAGCCAATTAAGAGAGATAGAAAAGGTTAAAGTAACGTCTGCTTGGAATAGAAAGAGTTAAAGTAACAACAGCATGAGATAGAAAAACAACTGTTTGGGATAACAATAAGTTAAAATAACATCTGCCTGGGATAGAAACCGTTCAAATAACGACTGCATATGAGAGACACTAAAGTTACAACTGCTTGGGATATAAAAAGTTAATACAACAACTGCTATGTACGAGACAGAGCTAAAGTAACAACTGCTCGTGAGAAAAAGAGTTAACAGAGCAGTAGCTTGTGAGCGAGAAAGATTTAAAGTAACGGGCTATTGGGCTACAGAACGAACTACTTGCACACCGGCATAAGACATGTGTCGCGCTTTGTGGACACGGCAGATGCGATTTCTGAGCGAGGGGAAAAGTGCCTTGAATGTGAACGTTAGAGCCCTACAGTTTGGCTCAGACTTAGAGCGTCTTTACCTCTCCGTGGTGTCTACTGTTTGCTGGTAAATTTTCCGTTATCGAATTTGTAAACGTTAGTGTAAACTAACAGCTGTCGGTCTATACTTTTTATTTTGGGCTGCTTTAACGTAGTGGCCAGATACTCGCCTGCCCTGTTTAAACTGGGGGAACAAGAAATCTCTTGGCAAGTAACGGCAGCCGTGTGATACTGACCACATCACTGACCACATCACTGACAAAGTAACTGACGTCATTGACCACGTCACTAACATCACTGACCACGGCACTGACCATATCACCCATCGAGTGCCGATGGTCTATACAAATATGGATCTAGCACTGTATGCCCACCGGCTCCGTGGCGAGGAGGTTACGGACGCAGTTCCAACAGCAAAAAATGCAGGTGTTAACTGCGACGTCCTGTAAAGGATATGCAACTAAATGCCCAGTACTTCTTAAGTCATGTAAAAGGTTCTTTTACTGACTTATATACTTACTTACTTATGTATGTACGCAGTATTTACATACTGATATTCTTACTTACTTACTTACTTACTTACTTACTTACTTACTTACTTACTTACTTACTTAGGTACTTACTTACGTACTTACTTACTTACTTAACATATCAGTCATGACCGCTGGTCATTGCCTGTGTAAACATTCAATTAAATGTGTAGGTAAGAAAATGAAGAAGTGGAATACTCGACTTTGCATGCGGTAGTTAACAGTATACTCAGTGGAGTTACCGAGTTGCTTTACTTGACCTCCTAGATAATTATTATGCAAATATTTTACGAAACTGATTCAACCTCTGAGCCGTACCGGAGGGAAAGAAACCCTGCCGTTGCTGGGTATTGAACCCTGACCACTTGTGACGTGCAAGCCCGCTAACCGTCAGGCCACTGTGGGCATATCATGACAAGAGTAAACATTATATGGACGGTTTGTTGTTTATCGCAGGTTGAATCATGTCCATTTTCTTGGTAAGCTCGTGCACTAACCAACAACCATCACGGATCTGGAAGAAATGTTATACTCGTTAAATCACGATCATCGTGCAGCACGTTCCTGGCAGAGCGTCGCCCTCATCACGATGTATCGAAGCATGTCTCGGTCCCTCACCAGTTCTCTCGCCGCATGCAATTGCATTCCCCATGCATCTTCATTGACCCGTGTCCATGTTGATGCTTATACTTGCTAAATAGGAAGGACACGTGCCGATGATATGTGGGCGCAGATCAACTTTAGACGTGAATATAACTCTAGCTACACGACAGAAAGCTCAAGAAGATAGAGATAGGGTGGGTCCGAAGAGAGTGGCTGCTGTCTCTGGAGCGGTCTTGGCTGGCAAAATTAGTTTCATCTTCGTGCCAGGGTATGCGGGCGTACAAGGGAATGAGCAGGCTGACAGGCTTGCAGGTAGGGCTACCGAGGAAGGCGGACTAGCCATGGACCAGGCAGACATTCTGAATGCTCTACGAGAAGTAAATCGTTTACGAGAACCAAGCGATGACTGGGCATCTACAACCATGGTCAGGCTGCGAGAACAGCAAGTTAAAAGAGATGTGGCCAAACAAGAACACTACGCTGGAAGCCAAAGAAGATTAATAAACCAACACAGAACTGGTGTCGTGAGCGGCTACACACTGCGGAATTTGCTGAGTGGGGATCCGAGCACTTATGGACTGAATGGTTCGATGTGCAATGAGGATAATCTGTCGACTAACTAACTAACTAACTAACTAACTACTAACTAACTAACTAACTAACTAACTAACTAACTAACTAACTAACTAACTAACTAACTAACTAACTAACTAACTAACTAACTAACTAACTAACTAACTAACTAACTAACTAACTAACTAACTAACTAACTAACTAACTAACTAACTAACTAACTAACTAACTAACTAACTAACTAACTAACTAACTAACTAACTAACTAACTAACTAACTAACTAACTAACTAACTAACTAACTAACTAACTAACTAACTAAGTGACTAACTAACTAACCAACTACTAACTAACTAACTAACTAACTAACTAACTAACTAACTAACTAACTAACTAACTAACTAACTAACTAACTAACCAACTAACTAACTAAGTGACTAACTAACTACTACTAACTAACTAACTAACTAACTAACTAACTAACTAACGAACTAACTAACTAACTAACTAACTAACTAACTAACTAACTAACTAACTAACTAACTAACTAACTAACTAACTAACTAACTAACTAACTAACTAACTAACTAACTAACTAACTAACTAACTAACTAACTAACTAACTAACTAACTAACT
>JACEFZ010001061.1:82500-140000 GCA_014155875.1 Cepaea nemoralis | reverse complement strand
TTCGTACTCCGCAAGATTCACTCCAAGATTCACTCCAAGACTCACTGTCATTCAACAGAACTGGTTCTAGGTTCCATATAACATATTCGTTCTTTCTGTCTCACATTTAGTGACAGTGAATTATTACATAAGAGAAGATCTACTAATGTAAGAGAACATCCAGAAATCGCTGCCGATTGGTAAAAAAAAAAAGTACGGGTCTAGCACCATGTGTGCAGTGTGCCATGAAGCGTGAAAAGCGCGCTACACTTTCAATTTTACCATTTTTATTTTTAAATTGTCTTTTAATGTGGTCAGCGTGTTTGACTTGTCTCTTTTTTTTTTTTTTTTTTTTTTTTTGGTATTTCTATCAACTTCTAACCGATTATCCATAACTGTATTTGTGTGTCTCAAAGAGCGTGAGAGACGTAAGATGGTGCATGATGGTGGAAATGACCATGTTTTCACATGCGCCCACTGTGGACAAAGATTTACAACACGAACTGGCTTTATCAGCCACACTCGCCACCGCCATGGCTTGTAGTTATTAAGCCTTTTTGAAGCACAATGTACCAAACTATCGTCTATCAAGACGGAAAGGTGCCATTGACTATGGAATGATTTGTGTTTCTATAAACTTCTACCCGGTTCACTTTAACAGTGGTTCTCAACCTTTTTTTGGCCCATGCACCTCTTCACTATATTTTCAGAATGTCATACTCCCCCCCCCCCCCCCTTTCGTATTTCTTCCCCATAAATTCCTCCTGTCCCTATACAGTATACGTAAAAATGGAAGCTAAATTTAACAACACATACTAGAACAAGTCTAGACGTCTACATAAAACGTGATTTGCGGATCTACTTACGTTATAAAACGAATTTCAGAAGGGCGAGAAGTACAGAACCGTAATGTTTGGAGGGAAAAGCAATATAAAATAATCGGTTCTTGTATTAACGCGATCTTGAACCCACCGATTGAGAACCACTGCTGTATAACTGTATTTGTATTTCTATCAACCCCTACACGATTCTCAATAACTATTTGTATTTCTATCAACGTTTATCCGATTCTCTATAACTGTATTTGTATTTCTATCAACTAACCACTACCCGATTCTCTATAACTGTATTTGTATTTCTATCAACTTCTACCCAATTCTCTATAACTGTATTTGTATTTCTATCAACTTCTACCCAATTCTCTATAACTGTATTTGTATTTCTATCAACCTTTACCCGATTCTCTATAACTGTATTTGTATTTCTATCAACCACTACCCGATTCTCTATAACTGTATTTGTATTTCTATCAACTAACCACTACCCGATTATCTATAACTGTATTTGTATTTCTATCAACTAACCACTACCCGATTCTCTATAACTGTATTTGTATTTCTATCAACTACTACTCGATTCTCTATAACTGTATTTGTATTTCTATCAACTTCTACCCAATTCTCTATAACTGTATTTGTATTTCTATCAACTTCTACCCAGTTCTCTATAACTGTATTTGTATTTCTATCAACTTCTACCCGATTCTCTATAACTGTATTTGTATTTCTATCAACCACTACCCGATTCTCTATAACTGTATTTGTATTTCTATCAACGTTTATCCGATTCTCTATAACTGTATTTGTATTTCTATCAACTTCTACCCAATTCTCTATAACTGTATTTGTATTTCTATCAACCTTTACCCGATTCTCTATAACTGTATTTGTATTTCTATCAACCACTACCCAATTCTCTATAACTGTATTTGTATTTCTATCAACGTTTATCCGATTCTCTATAACTGTATTTGTATTTCTATCAACGTTTATCCGATTCTCTATAACTGTATTTGTATTTCTATCAACTTCTACCCGATTCTCTATAAACTGTATTTGTATTTCTATCAACGTTTATCCGATTCTCTATAACTGTATTTGTATTTCTATCAACTTCTACCCGATTCTCTATAACTGTATTTGTATTTCTATCAACGTTTATCCGATTCTCTATAACTGTATTTGTATTTCTATCAACGTTTATCCGATTCTCTATAACTGTATTTGTATTTCTATCAACTTCTACCCGATTCTCTATAACTGTATTTGTATTTCTATCAACCACTACCCGATTCTCTATAACTGTATTTGTATTTCTATCAACGTTTATCCGATTCTCTATAACTGTATTTGTATTTCTATCAACTTCTACCCAATTCTCTATAACTGTATTTGTATTTCTATCAACCTTTACCCGATTCTCTATAACTGTATTTGTATTTCTATCAACCACTACCCAATTCTCTATAACTGTATTTGTATTTCTATCAACGTTTATCCGATTCTCTATAACTGTATTTGTATTTCTATCAACGTCTACCCAATTCTCTATAACTGTATTTGTATTTCTATCAACTTCTACCCAGTTCTCTATAACTGTATTTGTATTTCTATCAACTTCTACCCGATTCTCTATAACTGTATTTGTATTTCTATCAACCACTACCCGATTCTCTATAACTGTATTTGTATTTCTATCAACGTTTATCCGATTCTCTATAACTGTATTTGTATTTCTATCAACTTCTACCCAATTCTCTATAACTGTATTTGTATTTCTATCAACCTTTACCCGATTCTCTATAACTGTATTTGTATTTCTATCAACCACTACCCAATTCTCTATAACTGTATTTGTATTTCTATCAACGTTTATCCGATTCTCTATAACTGTATTTGTATTTCTATCAACGTTTATCCGATTCTCTATAACTGTATTTGTATTTCTATCAACTTCTACCCGATTCTCTATAACTGTATTTGTATTTCTATCAACGTTTATCCGATTCTCTATAACTGTATTTGTATTTCTATCAACTTCTACCCGATTCTCTATAACTGTATTTGTATTTCTATCAACGTTTATCCGATTCTCTATAACTGTATTTGTATTTCTATCAACGTTTATCCGATTCTCTATAACTGTATTTGTATTTCTATCAACTTCTACCCGATTCTCTATAACTGTATTTGTATTTCTATCAACCACTACCCGATTCTCTATAACTGTATTTGTATTTCTATCAACGTTTATCCGATTCTCTATAACTGTATTTGTATTTCTATCAACTTCTACCCAATTCTCTATAACTGTATTTGTATTTCTATCAACCTTTACCCGATTCTCTATAACTGTATTTGTATTTCTATCAACCACTACCCAATTCTCTATAACTGTATTTGTATTTCTATCAACGTTTATCCGATTCTCTATAACTGTATTTGTATTTCTATCAACGTCTACCCAATTCTCTATAACTGTATTTGTATTTCTATCAACTTCTACCCGATTCTCTATAACTGTATTTGTATTTCTATCAACTTCTACCCGATTCTCTATAACTGTATTTGTATTTCTATCAACGTTTATCCGATTCTCTATAACTGTATTTGTATTTCTATCAACTAACTACTACTCGATTCTCTATAACTGTATTTGTATTTGCAACATGTTCATTCTGGACTAAATAGCAACACGATTGTTGTTATCTTAAATGCTGTTATTTCAGTGCGAAGTTAGTGACGTGTGATTTATCTGAAAATTCACTGACAAATGTGAAATAGGTGGTAAAAGAAACAGTGAAAATATTGCATTTGTTCTGTGGCAATGCCAGGCGTGGAGACGTCGAGACAGAGATCATTTAGAGCTGTAGAAAACAAACAAGAAACGACTGACTCTGCTGAAGGAAGGCGTTACATTCATTTTCTGCCTTCCTAAAATTCTGTTTATTGGTTTTCGTGAGTGACAACGTGTTGACAAACTGATGAACTAGCTAGCTCCCTTTGGCGGGATAATGCACGTGAAGATGAGTACTAACAAGGACACCAACGGGACTGTGGATTATAGCGAGGACTTTAACCAGATGTGGAATGTCATCTATAAACTCCAGGCTGCCATTGAACCGGTAAGAACAAGTGTTGTTGAATTATCTAGGAGAGTCGTTTGCTGTTAGAACTGGTGTTTGGTGTCCAGTGTAGGAGAATCGTTGTTGTGAGAACTGGTGTTTAATGTCCTGTGTAGGAGATCGTCGTTTGTTGTGAGAACTGGTGTTTGTTGGCCTGTGTAGGAGAGTCGTTTTTTTTTGTGTGTGTGTGGTGAGAACTAGTGTTTGTTGTCCTATGTAGGAGAGTCGTTTGTTGTGAGAACTGATGTTTGGTGTCCTGTGTAGGAGAGTCGTTTGTTCTGAGAACTGGTGTTTGGCGTCCTGTGTAGGAGAGTCGTTTGTTCTGAGAACTGGTGTTTGGTGTCCTGTGTAGGAGAGTCGTTTGTTGTGAGAACTGGTGTTTGTTTTCCTATGTAGGAGAGTCGTTTATTCTGAGAACTGGTATTTGGTGTCCTGCGGAGGAGAGTCGTTTGTTGTGAGAGCTGTGTTGTTCTGTCTAAGAGAATCAAACACAACATGCAGTTTGACTATCTGAATTCTATTTGACGAAATGGTGCCAGTTTTGTTGCAATGTTCTATACGAAGGAGCAACAGCACAGTTCACCGAATAACACTTAGATTGAGGTTACTGACCATCAGACAGTCATTGCTGTAGACTGTTACGTCCAGGTCTGTATCGTCTTGACATTTTAAATTTCGTGGATCCACCTGGATCACCCTTTGGGTCACATTCGCTGGTGTCGATCTTTTGCTTCTATTTGCAATCTAGAAAATGACTCAAGAAGTTGCTTAAAACAAGGTAAGAAATCTTTTTACATTTAGTTTCATGTCCTTTAAGGGACGTTGCAACAGCTGTAAACACCATGCTTGTTGCCTTACTTCTCTGTCCAATGAAATTGTCACCATCTTTGAAAAACATATTTCCACCGTCCTCAGTCTCTTCACTGTTCAGTTACTTATAAAGAATGCTAGAATTAAACATTATGGTTGTATGTTATTTCCTTGCATGGCGAATAGACATCAATTGAAAGATATTTCGCCCTGAAGTAATGTCAGTCTGAAACCCGCAACCAAGCGAAACAAATAATAAAGTGGCATGTGCTTGTGTTGTTGTAGTGAAAGAAATGTCAACGTGTAAAACTAATTGGTGAAAAGTATATAGCCAGGGTAACGCCATAGGCGAGACTGCACGGTGTGACTTCTCCTCCAGTAATTAGCTGTGTCAAGACAAAGTATTAAAAAAAACAACAACTGAGTGTACAGTGACATCAATCGGGTTCACACCAAGAAGAAAGATTCAATTGATGACAAGAAAGGGAACACGTAACACATAGATAACATTTAAACAATCAGAACTCAAGCAGTATTCCGTCAGACGAAGAACATTCTGTATACCTCATCTCTGTCCATGGAAGTCAGAATGTAAATTTAGAATGTAGTATACTGCCTTTACTATTTTATGCCTGTGAATCATGGACACTTATTAAAGAAAGTAGAAAGAAGGTGGAGAATTCGCAGATTTCCTTTTTTTTTTTTTTACCGCCAGTAGAATGCCAAGAAATCCCATGGGCGGCTAGGGAGACCAATATCCCAGCACTGCAAGAGGTCAATTCACACTTTACACCAATTCACCTAAAAAATGTAATTACCCACATTAGGAGAAGACAGTCATCACATTGTCGTCCTTGTTATGAGTCTGGAAGCGTCACAATGAAACAGGAACAGAGATTTGGTTATCTAGGTTCAATGATAATAACAACAGGAGATCGAAATACAGGTGTTGAAGGGGTGTTGCTGACAAACGGATGGACTTCATTGCACCGGGTTTGATCTCATATTGCCCGGTTTCTTTCAGCCCAACGGCCTTTTAAACGCGTCGCTTTCCCATGATGGCATCTACCAACGACCACTAGGGACCCCCATCAATGATATCAGGGACATTACAGGGACCTTCAGTAGGGACCAGCAGGGGCCTCAAAAAGGACCAGGGGGGGCCTCCAATATTGACTAGCATGGGTCTCCAAAAGAGGACTAGCAGGGGCCTCCAAAAGGGACCAGCACGATCCTCCAAAAGGGACCAGCAGGGGCCTCCACCAGGGGCCTATAAATAATTGCACCCGTGCATCGAACGACGGAGTCTGAAAACGACCCCAAGACCTTCGGAGCGCCAGGCCGGCGGTTTGACCATTTCAAGAATGTGCATTCGCCACATGCATCGTTATTGTCCCGTGTCCATCTTGATGTCGTATACTTGCTAAATAGGAAGGAGACATGTCGATGATATGTGGGCGCTGTTCAACATCTCTGTAGACGTGAATGTAACTCAAGCTACACGACAGAAAGCTCGCTACATTTGGCCTGGCGTGTTCGTCTCGCAACATGCCAGGTGCCACTTGTTAAATGTGTCGATGGCTTCCCACCTTCATCACCATCATCATCATCATCATCCATCATCATCATCATTATCATCATCATCATCATCACATCATCATCATCATCATCATCATCATCATCAAAATCATCATCATCATCATCATCACCATCATCATGTACCATTCCAATAAGCACAGGTGATCATGTTTCGTCATCTCATGCGATCACCAGAGTCGTATGTCAGCTCAGTGTTTATGTCTCTGCCATACCACATGGCCAAGCCATTCAGGTATTTACTTCTCTGCGTTCCCCTTGTTCTCTTCCTCCAATCTTGCCAGTTGTAATTAAGTTCTCTAATTTATTTCTTCTTATAACGTCCAGAAAACTGCGACTGTCTACGTTTTAATGTGTTTCTTGTAGGACTTGGTCAATGGTTTTTCTGTCTGTCCATTGTATTATTTACATTTTCCTCAGAAACCACATTCCACAGCCATCAGATGTTTTTCAATGTGTCTGCTCATTGTCCACGCATTTCAGTAAATATTGAATTACACAATTCAGAAGGTATATCCCCCGTATCACATACTGTGTTCAGCAGTCTGACAACTTGGTCTATTCCATACTCTTCTAAGACATTGATCATTTCTGTTGCCATGTTGTCTGGACCCAGGGTCTTGCCTGTTTACATATGGTTTAGAGCAGTCGTTCCTAAGCTGTTCAAGCAGAGGGCCATATCTACCATTTTCGGTAGCTAAGCAGGCCACAACGTTGTAAAATTATAAAAGTCGTGCAATATCATTCTTACCTTTCTTAACTTTCGTCAAGAAAATTCTAAAACTTTAAAGGCAGTCAGGGCCAGTACTACACTGCGGTCATTTTTTTGGTTTAAAATCAAAAGTTCATTTAACAATAAATTTTGAATCAGTTTCGAAAATCGCTATTAATGTAATTAATTTACAATTGTAACTGTTCTTCATAATCAGTTACTTAAGTTAAGATGCCAGTTTATCAATGTCTGGGCACAAATCTGTCGTGCCCAAAGTCATAAGCGCAGCTAGGTTACTGTCGGTGAGTCTGGAACTTATCTTGTTTTTTATAACAGCCATTGCGAAAAATGACTGCTCGCATCTGTAAGTCGAACCAAAACGACAAATGTATCTCTTGGCGAATGAACGCAAGTGTTCAAATTGTTCGACAGACAATAGTCGCCAGAATGAATTCGTATGATCAGCTGAAGGTTGCGAACTGAACAGGTGCATTCGATAATATTTGAACATAACAACCACCAGCAGAGTAAATTATCGCACGCTAACGGGGCGCTCGTTGTGCATTTTTTAAAATTATTAAAATATATTATTTTAAATAACGAGGCCTCGCGTGCCACTTACTAACACAAGTGGCCCGCGGGCCGTGGTTTGGGAACCTCTGGTTTAAAGTATGCTGAAATTCCACTTCAAAATTCGTGTTCCTTCATTATTATTCTGAATATCATACTGTTCTTCTCTTGTATCATCATAAAGATCTTACACATAAGCTGTACATACAGGTAAAGTCTGTGTTTTTTCCTGTTATGATTGTTCCATCTTTTGTTTTCAGGCAGCAGGTTGGTCTAGATGTTATTTTAGTAGTAAGCCCATGTATTATTGTTGTGCATTAATTTGGTATTTTTACTGTTGTGTTTTTAAATTTCTATGCAATATTTCTCAAGCCACTCTTCTTATGCCTTTTTAAAAGTTATTCACTCATCCATTTCTTACGACCTACTTTCTTTACTTTTGGGATAGTTGTTTCTCCAGCCAAACTGATTGAATTCTTCAGCATTTCTCATTGATCATCCACATCTTGAAGCAGGATAAGATCAAACAATACCTCAAATCTGTTCTTTACTTCTATGTTAAAATTGACTTTCTTTAACTTTACCTTCAATCTCATTATCTCATCTCATCTCATCTCATTATGTTCCTCTTGTACCTTGCGGTGTCGAGGTGAAGTATAAATTTACCTTCAGTGTGTCTGTAATTAATCTGTGATCACTGTAACAGTCTGCACGGGGAACTGTTTTTGCGACTGTTAACACATTTTGAAACCTTCTGCTTATCAGAATGTAATCAGTCTGGTTTTTAATCCAGCTGTCAGGACTCCTCCATGTCCATCAACTTGGATGCTGCTCAAACCGGGTGTTTCCGACAATCAGTTCATGCTCTTTTTCCTATTCTACAAGTCTGTATCCTCTCTCCTTTCGTTCTCCCAAACCATGTTTAGCTACACAGCACCCATCGCCTTGCTTTCCTACTTTCGCATTGAACTCACCCAATATGTTGTTTTATTTCTGAATTTTTACATTTCTTCAAAGCATTCTCCATGCCATTATAAAATTCGTCTGCACTATCTTCATTGCTTTATCTTGTTAGGTCATATATTTGAATAACGTTTATGCTAAAAGGTATGCCGATTAACTTAACCAATAGAACCGTGTCTGACGTTGCCCAGTATCCTTTAACAGGTTTTGACTGTTTTCAAATCCAAGATAATTGCTACACGTCTTTGCCTTTTCTCTTCCCCAGAATATATAATTTTAAAATCCTCTCATGCCTTAATCGGTGTCCCCTTCCATATCGTCTCACACATTCCTGATATATTAACATCCCCTCTTCCCATTTCTTGTTTGATGTTATATAATTTTCCATCTTGAGCTTAAAGTACGAACATTCCATGTTGCCAATTTCAATTTTGCTGTCCTTTTCTTGTGATGTTCTGTGATTTGGCGAATCATTATAAACTAGGCATCTTTAAAGAAGGTAGTTTGCTGTAGCTTTATGTAGACTGAAAAGCTGATCAATGCAGTCCCGCTTATTAAAGGGCCTTTTAAACGCCTGAGGCGGGTTGGATATATGGTGCACGGTCCAAAGATTGTATGCGCCAACCGGAACTTGATGTTCAATAAGGCGGCTTGACCACTACGCCATGGTGATACAGAGATAAGTTGCATAAAATCCAGAGAACGCAGCATTCCATCAGTTGAAGAACTTTGTCTATAACTAGAACTGCCCATGGGAAGTAAGAAAACGAGCTTTAGCTTGATATGCATTGCCCAAATCAAAATCAGATGTCAAAAAGCTAGCTCGCTTATATATCACTATCACCCATACTTAGACATCAAAATATACCTATGTTAGATAATACATAGTATATTTACACCATCCCTATGCTACCAGTGTTAAGCACATACATTATCCAGATCACACATTCGCAAAATCAACAACCACGAGATGAGATGTCTGCAAAGATCTTCCTACGTAACTATCCAACAGACAGAGGGAACAATACCTTGTGCCACATAAGTTGAAAGGCGAAACATCAAATGGTTCGGTATTCTCTCTGGAATGCGGCACCACAATCTACCAGCACTAGAGCCACATCAAAGAAGATCTTCTGCCAGAGCAAGAGGACGCCCGAGAAGAAAATGAATTGACAACATGTAAGAACTTATACAATTATACGAAATGACACTACCAGTACCACCCAGTCGGGCGTTGGAACTTCAATCTATCCCTCCTCAAGACGCTTAACGGCAAAAGTGGCTTT
Organism: Cepaea nemoralis; assembly: GCA_014155875.1. Lineage (NCBI taxonomy): Eukaryota > Metazoa > Mollusca > Gastropoda > Stylommatophora > Helicidae > Cepaea > Cepaea nemoralis. The sequence goes on along the minus strand of JACEFZ010001061.1, from coordinate 130,120 downwards.
CGCGGCAACGTTTTCCTTATTGTTTTCCTGCAAAACTGCCCTTCTTCACTTTGTATTTTTCCTATGATGCTGTGCGCTGTCCACAGATTGGTGTTTTACGCCGGTATGGCCCACTGAGGGAACCGTTGTAATATACCATCAAAGCAAAGGCAGTTAAGAAACAGCTGAATAAGAGGAGAAAACAACACATTTGACCAGCCAACCACCACCTGGCACAGGAACCCAGATAAATGATATTATCAGCGAAAGAAAGGAACCGACAGAAGTTAAAAATCGAACACAAAAGCAGCAAAATAGAAAAGGTAAAAGTGGATGTGAAATTATAGAATAAAAAAGCGCGTGCTTGTTGTTCTAGTTAAATAAATGTCAAAATTTTAAAACAATCAGTGAAAACAAAAAGTTAGCGCGAAACTAGACGACGGCATTCTATGACTTTTCCTACAGTAGTTAGCTTCGTCTTGATCAAGTAAACAAACAAGGAAAGTGACATTCACAGCAAGCGTGATCACACTGAAATACTTATGTTGGGTCAATAATAATAACTTATTAAAAACGTAACATTTTGATCAAATGCAGAATAATTAAAGCACCGGCAACATTGTACACGATGAAGAACATGGTGTCTATGGAAAGTCGGGAAACGACTTGTAGATTGTTATACAAGGTAGCTTGAAATCAAAACCTTGAAAGTGTGATATGTATTACAATAACCATGCTGTTGTCTTGTAACATGTCAATGTTGTGAAGGATGTTAAGAGTATACGCATGTGACATCACTGTGCGGATGAACACGATGACATCATAAGGACAGTTTAAATATGGCCACCACACTTTTGACATGCACTAAAGAGGAACAGCTTTCTGTTGTCCGTTCTTTGATCAGTGAAGGGGTGAAACCTATAGAAATTCATCGGCGAATCAAGGTCCAGTATGGTGATGTATGCCTGTCAGTCCAGCAAGTGTATGAGTGGAGTAAGAAGTATTAAATCTTTTCTAGAGAAAATCGTACAAGTGATTAAAGAGCTTAGACGTAGACAGTCCAATTTTTTGGGACATGTTATGAGAAGAAATAAATTGGAGAACTTGGTGACAACTGGCAAGATCGAGGGGAGGAGAACAAGGGGAAGACAGAGAAGTAAATGCCTGGATGGCTTGGCCACGTGATATGGCCGAGACAGGAACACTGAGCTGATCCACGACTCTGGTGATCAAGTGAAATAGCGAATCATGCCGCCCACGCTAACCGGCATAGCACATGATGGATGAATGGGAGAGGTACTGCAGGTGGTGCATGAGTGATTACACACGCGACCAAAAGAGTTTAATTGTTCTACAGGAATCCAAGCACTTTATCGGCGCTGGGAGACTTGCATTGATCGCAGTGGTGACTACATTACAAAAAAAAAATGATACATTTGTTCTTTACGTTTTCAGAATATATTCCTTCTCTCCCTTCCTCCCCCTCCTCCCCCCCCCCCCCACCTCCCCCCCCCTTTCCCCCGAAAAAAAAAAAACGGTTTTCAATTCAAGCCTCTTAGTAAATTGCCTAGTGAAGACTTTTCGCTGCAACGTATAACCTGTAAAGCTGACCTTCTGGTCGTCATATGTTTCTCATATTTTGTCCTGCGCCGTCCATGCGTTGGTGGTTGAGGGACGGCATCGCTATCTTGGGAACCGCTGTAATATACCAACAAAAACAGTACAAAACCTTGCAAAAAACATCAGGGAAAAATAATAAATTTGAGCCAAACTAGCCTCTGGCACAAGAACCCAGACTGAGGGATATCATTATCATGGGAAGAAAGCAGTCCTCCAGAAGTGAGCAACCTAACACAAAAGCAGCAAAGCAAAGGTCGAATATCATGTGAAATTACAAATAAAGAAACTTGACCTATTGCAAGTGTAACATAAGTTGTAATAATTTCCTTTTAGACGATTCAAATGTACGTGTTTTTGACATCATCAAGCTTTCAAATACATTGGCTGCCTTTGGATCTCCAAGAGAGATGTTTAAGCAGTCACACAGACATCATGAGTTTAAACACAGAAACCACCAACAATATGTTACACGATTTATTGCCTGACATATTTTACTGCATCTCGTCAGGTGCATACTGCAGAGTTATATATCATATGAATTGAATGAATGAATAATACTTTAGCTGAGACACTTAAAACACATAGTCACAAGTATTGTTCCAATGTGGAGCATTTCTTATCCCCACGATAATTTCAAATGTTTTCACTAACTCTTTCTGTGTGTGCATAATACCAGCAGGGACCGCCTAATTGTTAACGCCTCACTATATTTGAGCAATCGTTTATTGTTCATCGATTACAATTTACGACACGATTATTCCTTGTTAACGTTTTGGCTATAGTTTATCAGAGGTTGAGAAATCGACTACGAGGGCGTTTTTACAGCACAGGGATTCCTCAAGACTGATGAACTCTCTTTTCCATCCACACTGGAATATGTTTGGCTACTCGATTTGCTAATTGTCTTCCGTTCTTAGCACTCCTAACTGGAACTGATAAATGCAGATTGATTTTGTGTACGGAGACAGTTGTTATTTTACAGATGGAGTAGGTATCTGATCATTGGTTCAGCAGCAAATAATGTTTGGTTTACTGCTGTTTTAAGTCGGTCGTGTACTTTTTTCATTGTGTCATCCCCTCGAAATGTTAGCTGAAGAAACATTTGCAGTTTGGGTGTTCTGTGGGGATAGGTTTGGGTGGCTGGCAGTAAAGTTTGGTGAAGTCGACTGGATATCGATTAGATTACAGAATTAGGTTAAGAAACACCCGTATTGATGCGAGAAGGACATTACAAAGAAGTTGTGGCGCGCTCGCTTTGTGTTTTAGAAGAATGTTGAGTATATCGTTGACATTGTAGAAAACAACGCTGAAGTATTGATTGACAGTTTCATGTGTGACTAAATCCTTCATCACAACCATTTGACAAATACAAAAGAATGTATGGGGCATACCAACACAAGTGCTTGTTTAGTGTAATACACTTTAACTGTAATATCTCAAATAATCATGAGCATGTCTACAGATAAGGAAGCCCCAACAACTTAGCCTACCAAATAAAAAGGACGCTCGTTCAGAAGAAGTGTTACACGACGCGGAGAACTCCACAAGGAGTCTGGATCGTCCTCTAACTTTCTTTATTATACGGACAAACGAGAGAGAGAGAGAGAGAGAGAGAGAGAGAGAGAGAGAGAGAGAGAGAGAGAGAGAGACAGAGAGAGAGAGAGAGAGAGACAGAGAGAGAGAGAGAGAGAGAGATCTTAAATTACACACGAAGAGAATGGGAGACATGAATGCCGAGAACATGGAGGGGGCTGCAAGAGGTACCCACATATAGGACCAACTGGCCTGGGTTGTCTGAGGGCCTATGTGTCAATAGATACAGGATGGACAAGAGAATGAAGATGTGCAAAAGAACATATTAGGCAAGAGAAGCATAGGAAGACGGAGAAAGATATATGTCATCTGGCAATTGGCATAGACGATCCTGTCCTTCCAGATATCCTTGACCTTGGTGCTCCTCCATGCCACTATCTCAGTCCATCCAGCATCATCTCTCAAGGTCTACCTCCAGTTTTTCTGCCTTTGATCTAGTCAGTCGCCACAATTTTTTCCAGTGCCTCTCTTCTCACTATGTGATCAAAGAACGCTTTTTGTGGAAAGCTTAAACAACTGGCAACACATAGTAATGTAAACAGCATCATCTTACTGTAAATATCAGACAACTGAGAGATCGTGGCGTCATGATCGCCATTGTAGGCTGCCGGTCGAACTCCTAATTAAGATTTTCATTCAGATTCTGGGTGAAATAATGGCTAGGCATCGGACTGCTCATCCCGTAAGTCCTGACTGTACAACAGACTGGCATAGGCAGGCAGACGACCGAGCTTGATACAGATTTACATGAAACACTTATAGAACCAAGTAGGAATCAAATCAACTTTTATCAAATCAACTTTATTTTAAAAGGGTAACAAATTGGACACGCAGGCCCATCTTACATTCGGCCTTTCCAATCACTCGTCTTTCGTTCATCAAGAGCATTTTACATTTACATAGGAAGAAAGATAAACATTGTGAAATGAATGTTGTAAACATCAGAGCAACCAGGCCATCAGAAATATTATGCATATTACTAGCTCTACTGAAGTGAACAATTACGAATTTCCACAAGGACATAACACGCTGAAATACCACTTGTTCAATCAACTAAAGATAGGAGGTATACCGTGGTGTTAGTAAAATGGCTTATGAACATCTGCAAGAGATTCAACATACGCAGAACAGAGACAATTATTTCGGCCTACACTCGCTCCGTTTAAGGACACACTCTGTGGAGATGACGACAACCTAAAGTCGACTGTTGCTTTCTTTAAATATATTCAGATTGACATCTGAAAGTGGAAGAAGAAGAAGAAGGTGGAAGAAAAAAGAAGATGGATGAAAAAGAAGAAGTCTTTCGATTTATTCGTTTTTTCCTGATCAGGCTGTCTTGTCTATTTTGTTGCTTCTGTTATCTTTTGCATATCCTATTTACAGGATATTTCAACACCATTTTTCAGCTGTTTTTGATGTCTTGGAAAGTTTTACGTTCAGTAGTTTGTCATTGCTTTCTGAACAACCGGCTCACATACCTTTCCGTCGGAAACCAACGTGACGCGATTCGCTGCCGAATCTCGCGCAACTGTGTTTCGTATGTCGGTATACGGGATTACGAACAACTTCCATAACTGCTTCGCTTGGGAGACTGGGAGACCGGCTGTCTTTTCTATACATGTACTTGTAAGTTATTTCTTTCTAAGGAGAAATAACTCTTGATAAAATAAAGTCAGATGGCTAGCGTGGTTACCTCCGCTTCATTTCCTCATGTTTCATAATATTTATAGTAAATGTACCGTTTATCTATCAATTTATGTGTTTCGATAATATATTTATTTATATGTTTTGATGTCAGAATGAATTAACTCCTATGCTGAGGTATATATTTATAAATAGGTGTATGTAAGGTCAATGTAGTTATGTTCATCATACGTTTTAATTGTCCTGTGGTTTGTCTGTATCCGCCCTGATTTAATGTTTTCTTGTATCTCTTTATTTATGTATTATTGGGGTGTAGTTGCCTAGCCAGATTAGGCCCGCTTCCGACTTTAGGTCGTTTTTAAAACAAAGTTTGTTGGATGTTCTTTACAGGACGTCGCATGCAATCCCAGCATTTTTTGACTGATTTAGGTAGACGGTCCAATTCGCTGTTTCAATTTTTACGCAACGAGAAGTCGAAGTGTTTAAACCGCCTGTCTCGCGCTCCGAAGATTGTTGGTTTGATTCCGAACTCCTGGGGGTCGTCACTGGAGCTACGGAGTTCCCGCTTTGTGCGGCGTTTCAGCATATCGCCCTGAATAAATAGTCAGTCATGTGGGATTAAACCAGGTGCAATAAAGTCGATCCTCTCGTATTTAAACCGGAAGATTATGTACTCCCGCATTCCCAGTTCCTGCTACTTTCTTCCGACCTCACCCACTTGTTAGAAACCTCCCCTCCTTTCTAGTGATTACTTACTGTCTTAGGTTGTTGTTATACAACTGTACATAGTTCTAGAGATTACTTACTATTTTAGGTTGTTGTTATACAACTGTACATAGTTCTAGAGATTACTTACTATTTTAGGTTGTTGTTATACAACTGTACATAGTTCTAGAGATTACTTACTGTCTTAGGTTGTTGTTATACAACTGTACATAGTTCTAGAGATTACTTACTATTTTAGGTTGTTGTTATACAACTGTACATAGTTCTAGAGATTACTTACTATTTTAGGTTGTTGTTATACAACTGTACATAGTTCTAGAGATTACTTACTATTTTAGGTTGTTGTTATACAACTGTACATAGTTCTAGAGATTACTTACTATTTTAGGTTGTTGTTATACAACTGTACATAGTTCTAGAGATTACTTACTGTCTTAGGTTGTTGTTATACAACTGTACATAGTTCTAGAGATTACTTACTATTTTAGGTTGTTGTTATACAACTGTACATAGTTCTAGAGATTACTTACTATTTTAGGTTGTTGTTATACAACTGTACATAGTTCTAGAGATTACTTACTATTTTAGGTTGTTGTTACATAACTGTACATAGTTCTAGAGATTACTTACTATTTTAGGTTGTTGTTATACAACTGTACATAGTTCTAGAGATTACTTACTATTTTAGGTTGTTGTTATACAACTGTACATAGTTCTAGAGATTACTTACTATTTTAGGTTGTTGTTATACAACTGTACATAGTTCTAGAGATTACTTACTATTTTAGGTTGTTGTTATACAACTGTACATAGTTCTAGAGATTACTTACTATTTTAGGTTGTTGTTATACAACTGTACATAGTTCTAGAGATTACTTACTATTTTAGGTTGTTGTTACATAACTGTACATAGTTCTAGAGATTACTTACTATTTTAGGTTGTTGTTATACAACTGTACATAGTTCTAGAGATTACTTACTATTTTAGGTTGTTGTTATACAACTGTACATAGTTCTAGAGATTACTTACTATTTTAGGTTGTTGTTATACAACTGTACATAGTTCTAGAGATTACTTACTATTTTAGGTTGTTGTTATACAACTGTACATAGTTCTAGAGATTACTTACTGTCTTAGGTTGTTGTTATACAACTGTACATAGTTCTAGAGATTACTTACTATTTTAGGTTGTTGTTATACAACTGTACATAGTTCTAGAGATTACTTACTATTTTAGGTTGTTGTTATACAACTGTACATAGTTCTAGAGATTACTTACTATTTTAGGTTGTTGTTACATAACTGTACATAGTTCTAGAGATTACTTACTATTTTAGGTTGTTGTTATACAACTGTACATAGTTCTAGAGATTACTTACTATTTTAGGTTGTTGTTATACAACTGTACATAGTTCTAGAGATTACTTACTATTTTAGGTTGTTGTTATACAACTGTACATAGTTCTAGAGATTACTTACTATTTTAGGTTGTTGTTATACAACTGTACATAGTTCTAGAGATTACTTACTATTTTAGGTTGTTGTTATACAACTGTACATAGTTCTAGAGATTACTTACTATTTTAGGTTGTTGTTACATAACTGTACATAGTTCTAGAGATTACTTACTATTTTAGGTTGTTGTTATACAACTGTACATAGTTCTAGAGATTACTTACTATTTTAGGTTGTTGTTATACAACTGTACATAGTTCTAGAGATTACTTACTATTTTAGGTTGTTGTTATACAACTGTACATAGTTCTAGAGATTACTTACTGTCTTAGGTTGTTGTTACATAACTTTACATAGTTCTAGAGATTACTTACCCTCTCTAACTTTAACCCAATTGTTACTGTATCTAATTCTGTAACAAGCAACGCATCATAAGTTGACTAATGACCTCTTACAGGTGGTAATTTAACGTACTCTAACCCAGTTGTTGCTGTATCTCTTGTTGTACTAAACAACTCACCATAAGTTGACTAATGACCTCTTACAGGTGGTAATTTAACGTACTCTAACCCAGTTGTTGCTGTATCTCTTGTTGTACCAAACAACTCACCATAAGTTGACTAATGACCTCTTACAGGTGGTAATTTAACGTACTCTAACCCAGTTGTTGCTGTATCTCTTGTTGTACCAAACAACTCACCATAAGTTGACTAATGACCTCTTACAGGTGGTAATTTAACGTACTCTAACCCAGTTGTTGCTGTATCTCTTGTTGTACCAAACAACTCACCATAAGTTGACTAATGACCTCTTACAGGTGGTAATTGAACGTACTCTAACCCAGTTGTTGCTGTATCTCTTGTTGTACCAAACAACTCACCATAAGTTGACTAATGACCTCTTACAGGTGGTAATTGAACGTACTCTAACCCAGTTGTTGCTGTATCTCTTGTTGTACCAAACAACTCACCATAAGTTGACTAATGACCTCTTACAGGTGGTAATTTAACGTACTCTAACCCAGTTGTTGCTGTATCTCTTGTTGTACTAAACAACTCACTATAAGTTGACTAATGACCTCTTACAGGTGGTAATTTAACGTACTCTAACCCAGTTGTTGCTGTATCTCTTGTTGTACCAAACAACTCACCATAAGTTGACTAATGACCTCTTACAGGTGGTAATTGAACGTACTCTAACCCAGTTGTTGCTGTATCTCTTGTTGTACCAAACAACTCACCATAAGTTGACTAATGACCCCGTACGTGATTTATACATAGGGATTACGTGCAAGTGCCGAGATGTGGTTTCAAGAGTATTGAGAATACCAGTAATCTATAACGAGTAACGCGAATATCTTGCCAGGAGGGACCTCACAGAGATCTCGGGTTGCTCGCACCAGAAGAAGACAGTCCACACTATTTGGGTATGTCATGAGAATGTGAAAGCTGGCGTACGTCGTAGCGATGGTACAGTAGTAGGGGAGAAAAAGGCAGGGGAAACAGCGGAAGAAGATCCTAGGCAGTCTGATATCATGGCATGGAGGAAGATCGGTATCAGAAATGATTGGCATTACATAAGACAGCAGGCCGTGGACATGGTCACCATCTCCATACGGCGTGGAATATAAGGTGGAGATATCCAACTGAATGTCTTTACTTGCTTATGTCTTTAATGAGCGCGCCCTTTCTTGGCTATCCTGTTCAATATATAAGCAGAAGACGTAACGAAAGCTGAGTTTGTGAGCCCGAGAACATTTTGATCTATTCGTAATTGGTGTAAATCAAATTCCAGAACTTAGATATGCATATGACACAGTCCTCGTCTGAAATACGAGGGTAAGTTAATAAGTAAGTCACAATTGGCTGTACAAAAATAACTAAATATGATAACAACTTGAAATCAGTTTATTTGTATACATACATTGTTCCTTTATTTCTCAACATAATTTCCACCAAAATTGATGCACTTATCCCATCGTTTTATCAGTCCACCCAAACCGGCTGCATAGAACTGCGTGCTTAGTTGTCATTTACCAGCCATCTCATAGAACTGTCTGACTTACTTATTGACTCTCCATCGTAATTTTTCTAAGTCCACTGAAATCTCACCTTGACGGGAGACATTTCGTGAAAGACGCCGAAATTGAATGTGAAGTGAAAACGTGGTTTAGAAAACAGAGCACGCAGTTCTATGCAGCCGGTTTGGGAGGACTGATAAAATGATGGGATAAGTGCGTCAATGTTGGTGGAAATTATGTTAAGAAATAAAGGGATAGTGTATGTATAAAAATAAACTGGTTCCAAGTTATCATAGTTAGTTATTTTTCTACAGCCATTTGTGACTTACTTATTAACTTACTCCCACAGTATTACAAGATTTTTTTTCCTGTCTGTAAAAAAACATACTAAAAATCAATACGTTTTCTAAATTTAAGTAAAACAAAAGTAATTTTCACAGACAAAACCATATACCAACCAAACATCACCAAGACTTTAATATCTCTATCTGGTCCCCCATTTGTGTCCACACTGCTTCCCAAGTAAGTGTATTTCCGCCTTTTGAAGTGTGCTTTTACCAAAGTAGATCGAGTTATTTGTTTGGTTATCTCATTATCTTTGTTTATCTTGTATGAATTTATTCTGTTTGTTGTGACCTCTCATCAAGTGTGATTAGTTTATCCTGTAAGTCCAAATTGCGTTGTTGTTGTCCGTTGGCGGTAGTCATCGTTTCTTTATACCCAGTCTATAGGCAATAATAAATAATAACGGTACAAAAGGCATCCGTGGCATACTCCTGTGTGTGTGTTCATTGTATCTGTCAGTTTTACCTCATGGAGAACTCTACACTTCATATCTTCATATGTTGCCCTTATTAGGTTAATCATTTTTCTGTGTGACCTGATAGTGCCACATCAACCTCCAAAGATATTCCCTGTCAATGCTGTCGAAGGCCTTTTCATAATCCACAAACCCAATATAAATTGGCGAAAACAGTTCAGTACCGTGTCCCATTATTAGTCTGTATGACTATCCCATCAGTGCAGAAATATTTGGTCAGAAACCTCCCTGTGCATCACTTACATGTTTGGCATCTCTTAATTTCCACAGAATGATCCTGCTTAATATTTCCCTTGGCATTGTCAATAATAATAATAATAATAATAATAAATCAGGACTACAGTTGGGGTTATAGCAGCGCTAGATTACATCAGAAAATAGCAAGCTAAATGGTTTGGCCATATAACTAGACTACCAGCTAACAGCATACCACAACAAGCAATGATGTACAGACCATAGGGAAGCAGAGGAAGAGGCCGGCGACGTAAACGGTGGGCAGGGGGAATTACAGTGTCCGCGGTAATCTCGATACATGAAGCCCATAAACGAGCACTCTCCCGCTGTTTATGCTTCACCTCAACACCACATGGTACAACACGATAGGATGAGATTGATTGATTGATTTAGGAATCGACATCACAGCATTCGCGGCATTCCCATAAATGCTCCGTCCCCATCCTCAGCAGCCAGCGAAGAGTTCCAACACTAATAGTACCAGTAGCAATCTGATTATAAGTCCGTCTCGCCTTTCCTCTGAGCGTTGAGCGTCGGCCAGATCCCTTCGTCACTCCTCATTGTCTCATTCTTGCCAGACCATGGTAATCCATTTGCTCCTCCGAGGTGTGCACGTGCTCACACAAGGCCGCAACCACGTCTGCCTTGTCATGTATCAATACTCCACCAAGTTCTGCAGAGCCAGCCAATCTGTCCGCCTGTTCATTTCCCAGCACACCGGCATGCCCCGGAGAAAAGATCCAGGCGATGCTTGTCACCCGTGACCTCCGAAGCGAAGCAAGCCACTCCGCACGAAGTCTGCCCGTCCTCACCCTCGTCAGCATGCTTTCTGAGTCAGTTACAATCACGATATGTGTGTGTGTGTGTGTGTGTGTGTGTGTCGTATTCTCCATCCAGCGGAGAGCCGCAGTGACCGCCTCCACTTCCATTCTCAAGCTGGATGTTGTGGTATCATATGCCAGGCTCTCCTGCCCCAAATATCGACCATTAGCTTTGGCTATGAACCCCCACCCACTTCTCTCACCTCTTGACACCTAACCATCTGCGTAGATAATCACATCACTCGAGTGAGCATTGTCCTGAATTAGTTGCTAGATTTCCACTTCTGTGACCCCTGCTGGCCACTCCCTGCACTCACGGCTTAATGTGATTATAACTCTGCACAAGTCTGACTGCTCCGCTGGCACTCTGACCCACTCCTCTCCACGCCTAATGTTCTCCAAGGGGCACACCTGTCTGATCGTATCTTCCGCCTGAGCCATCCATGATTTCCCTCTTATCAGTCGCTGACCCTTATCTGCGTCCAGCGCCTCATGCAGTGTCTGGTCTGTGTCTGCAGCTACTCTGAGGTATGCCTTCGCCTGGGAGATGATTGACAGTAACATTACTCCTATAACATTTTTACACTTCTGCATGTCCCTATCTTTAACAACTTCACCAGGTATTCTTCTCTTCGGTCTGCTGGCATTTCTTCGGTCTCCCAGAATTTACTAAATCATTTGTGCAGAAGTTCAGTTGAAAGTATACTTCTGTTTGAATTAAATCGAATGGTGTCTCCAGTTTAACACTGATGCTGTACAGTTTATTGGCTCGTTGGTGTAGGCGCTTGGGACGTCGTGCCGACAGTGGCATGTGTGCGGTCGGAGAAGGGTTAGACGCCTGGTCTTTTCGTTCGCTACGAGAGGTAAAAACTGACCGTCTGTTCCCCCGTGAACTCAGACTGAAGTAATGCGATGGTTCTAAGTTTCAGAGATAGGGAGGCGTGCAGTTTCCAAATACCTCGTCATACCGCGTCGAGGGCTCGTAATTATCTGCGGGTGATTTGGAAGATGACCGCTTTGCGTTGTTTTCGATGGTATGAGGCGCCGGCCATTCAGAAAGCAACGCCAGCTACTGAACTAACATTGCCTAGTAAATGGCAACAGCTAATGAGTGCTGGTAATGATTGCAACGTCCTGTAAAGGAGGGGCAACTAACTGGAATCCTTCACAAACCCACATCAAATTCATGCAGCCGGACATGTTTTAATGCTTTTAACTTATTATTACTTGGTTTTACAGATAGGATTGATTACCGATGGCATACAGTTTTACTGCCAGTTGATCTTAATGTAGGGCGTTTGTCGGGCGTGATAGCGAAGTCAGGCGAGTGGCTAAGAACCCTGGGTTCTTCTTCGGGAGATCCGGGTTCAAATCCTCGGTAAGGCGTGGATTTTTCTGTCGGGGGCAAAAAGAAACCACCTAACCTGCACAGTTCGCGGCGACTGCACTAGCCAGGTGGCCTTAATTCCTCAGGCTCAAGACCCCACCGCCAGTGTTGCCATTTTAGTTCTTTTCGCGTTAAATTTGGTGTTTTTTTCAAGTCAGTTAGTGCGAAAATGTTCCTTTTAGCGCGGCCGCGTAAATTTAGTGCTTCACAAAATGTTTTTGGTGCTTTTTTGGGGTGGGTAAAAATTACTTTAAAATTCATTTTGGGAACACTAAAAAGCCGAATTTTAACTGAAGCGAGGGAGTAAAACAGTCTTAGTAACCGCGCAATATTCAACTAATTTAACTCCCTTTAATAGCAGACTACAAGTTTCCCGATGAGAAAGAAATTCGTGGAAGGTGCATCCAGTTGTTAATAGAGCTATTGACACAGCTGCGTTTACGTACACCCGATAACGTTTGACTGTTACAGTCCATGTCATGTCTTAGTGGAAGTGGATGTCTACAGCCAATGAAGCCCTGTATATTGGATCTTGCTAAAATGTTTGTAGAAGATGCAGCTACTCTCACCCGCATTGATTTCCAGTGGAGAAAACTTCATCATATGCAGTGGACACAGACCTCTGACACACTTGGACTGTGGGCAGAAATAGCCTCATACAGGGATGCCACCGGTGAAAATCATTTCCAAGATCTTACAGATTTAGCTTTAACTCTGCTCATTTTACCTCATTCTAATGCGGACGTGGAGTTATAAAATCAAAATTGCGGAATAGACTTACCATAAAGAGTTTGACAGCTGTTTTGACTATTAGATATGGAATGAAAAGATGGCAAATGCTGTCATGATTATAAAATACCTAAGGAAGGATATTCTGCGAAAAATTGGATCACAGGAGGCATATACATGTTTCCTTCAATCATCCTCCTCATCCTCATCATCGCAGGAGCAAACACAGCAGGAAATAGCTACAGAAACTGGGATTTGGCAGATCTAGAATAAACTGCATTCTAATATTCAGTGATAATAATAAATTATAATGTGCTACTTTATAACATTTTGAATGAATACCGCCAGGGCTTGTTTTAGTGATTTCCCAACAAAATAGTATTGCAATTTGGTGCTTTTTTGGCTCGAAAGTAGGTCTGATTGGGATTTGGCGGATCTGGAATAAACTTCATTGTATTATGAAGTGATAATAATACATTATACTGTGCTACCTTGTTACATTTGTAATAAAAACAGTTGGTGCTTATTTATTTATTTTTTTGGTGATTCCTAAAAAAAATTTGGAGCTTTTTAGTGCTTTTTTTGGGTCGATTTTGGTGCTTTTTCATCAAAGGGAGATGGCAACACTGCCCACCGCCCTACACTGCAAGGTACTATAGGCAGTAGATGACAGTTTTTTGAAGATGACAGACAGATAGCGAAGTTAATAGGGAACTGCGCTAATAATGTCATGAACACGATTGGGCTCGTAGCCTGCTAAGTGAGGGAAAGATTGACCAGCTATTCCTCCGTGCATTCAGGCCTTAAAAATGTGATGATGCTCTCACATCACAGCCCACTGATGGACACTGCCTTGGGACAGTTTAGTTTAGTTTAGTCGACGGACCAACATCACTGCACACGGGTGTAACCCTTAAGTGCTCCGTTAGTTTAATGTAGTCGACGGATCAACATCACTGCACACGGGTGTAACCCATAAGTGCTCCGTTCTCCTCCTAACTCAAGCCTGAGTCAGGAGAATCTCAGCTCAGTCTCTACGAACTCCGTAGCACCAACTCCGTAGCACCGGCGAGGATCCTGAAAATGCTTTAGGTAAATTTTTTACTCGAAATTTTGCTCCGGCAGCGCCGTTAGGCTACTCTTTTTCGATTTCCAACTGCCAAGGGATATTTTTACGTGCGCAACAATGCACACGGGCGTCCGATCTCACTACCCAGAGACCAGGGGAAATTTTGTTACTAGAAGTCTACGTGGATAATCACCGGGGCTTGAACCCGGGACCTCCAGCAATCGAGGCGGACATCATACCTCAGACCACTCAGCATCCCCCCCCCCCCTTTCCCACCCTAAATAGGACAGGTTGGCAAAGGGTGTACGGCCTAATTATCAGTACTAGATGTATTGGCATATGTGTGAGGCAAGTACTACTGGTGTGAGGCTGGTGTCCACGCCATAAGATTTATATTATAGATGTGAGGTTTGTAGTCACGGGCATGATGTTTATGATATAGGTGTGAGGTATGTGTCTAAGCTTATAAGGTTTATAATATTGTAAGGTTTACATGGTGTGGCGTTTATATCACTGAGAGGTTTATATCACTGTGATTTTTTTAAAACTATATTATTAAATCAATGTGAGGTTTATATCGGTGCGAGGTTTATATCGGTATGAGGTTTATCTCACTGTCAGGTCTATATAGGTGCGGGGTTTATATTATTGTAAGGTTTTTACTGATGTAAGGTTTATATCATTGTAAGGTTTTTACTGATGTAAGGTTTATATCATTGTAAGGTTTTTACTGATGCGAGGTTTATATCACTGTGAGGTTTATATCGGCGCAAGGCTCATAATAGGTGTGGGGTTTTACAGATGTAAGGATTATGTTTTGGTGTTGATGTCGTTGTGAGATTTATAACAATGAGAAATCTATATCGTAGTGTAATCGGTGCGATATAATGACCCTTTCATGCCAGTTGTACAGAGCCGACACACCGACACCCTGAAGCCTACAACTCTCACCCGCTCGTGTGTGTGTGGCATTGCCGACAGGTACTCACGCCAACCAACGCACGTGCCCCTTTTCTTGCCTGCTTGTCGAATGCCGATCGTCTTTCATCGCCGCCATCGTTATATCTGTTCAGTTTTTGTGAGAGTAATAGTTCTGAATCGCTCACGGTATCGTGGTAGTAGTATTTGAAAGTGTGTGATATTCTTTGCACCATGAATGGAAAAATGGATTTTATTACACTTGTGAAGCGTGCGCTCCAGTGTTATGTTGTTTTTTTTTTTTTTACTTGTATCACGACGCTGTGGCTGTTTGTATATAGATAGATAGATAGGTAGGTAGGTAGGTTGGGAGGGAGGTTGGTAGGTGAGGTAGGTAGTTGAGGGAGGTAGGCAGGTAGGTGAGGGTAGGGGGAGAGATAGTTGAGTTATTTAATAACACAATACTATAAGGTATATATCTCTACACCCTTGATAGTCGAGGGGACACCATGGCTTATGATATATTGTCAAGTGAATTGTTGATTTATCTATTCGCAAACCTTACCAAGGATTGTTGTAGATATCGCTTTATGGGTGAAACTGTAGCCATTGATAAAGTGCTTCTGAACATACGTGTGCTATTGTCCTGTAGTTTAGCTCTAAGCAGTGAAGTTGACATTAGTATAGCAACTGTTGTATTTCTTAACTTGATATATGCTTATCATCATATGATTTGCGATGTTATATAACGCTGTTAAATATCCAAGATCTTAACTCTCTGTGTGCCATGCCTTCATTTCTTTAACTCCTTCGTATTCAAAGAACTTGCTACTGATGCCATTACGTTATACATATGCTTATAAGTTATTCAAAGCGTTATTGCACACTTATCTGTCCTCCCAGTGTTCATGAGCTCAACACGCAGCCTAATGTTGGTGCTAGGGCGTGTCATGGGAAGTAAAGGCGCCCTGTCTGATATTAACCACATTACTGTCATAGACTCACAACCACATTACTGTCATAGACTCACTAATACTAAATACTACAACAGAGTGGTCTAGGACAGATTAAAGCTGATTCTTTCGTTCAATAAGCGCACACTAAGGCAGCCTCACAACTTGGTGAAATCCGGACCCTTTAATCAAATGACTGCGAGCGTTACAAGATCCCAACATGGGTTTGTTTGCTACGCGAAAAGCCATTCCGACTCCACACACCAATGTCGGAATGGGCAACGTATTAGTACATCATAAATATATACAATAAAGTATTCATATACAAACGTTCATTCTTCTGCACAAACTCGCCGTAGCATTCAGCTATCATACAGTTAGCATCCACTGGTTCTCTCAGTCGTACTCGCTGGCGTACTATCTGTTATACAATCGTCGTATTCTGTCACTTTCATACGTCTGTCCCTGTCGCTAGTCAAACTCCGCCTGATAATAAGTTCGGGTCTGCTCTCTCGTACCACGGGTTCGCATGCCCCCGTGATTCCTGCCTGACCTGGTCTGGTCCGTTGGTCTCGGGTCTGGTCTGTCCCGAGTTACTGTCTCACCTGTCCTTCAGCCTAGGTTGTTGTCAGTAGCCGTGACCTGTGTCAGTACTTCTCCCTACCTGTCTTATCCTGCGGTCCCTGTCGTCTACTGTCTTGCCTGTATGCTGTCCTGTCAGTACTGTCTCTAACCAGTTGGGTCTCTGACAATTACCCACCGAGTTCTTGATTGGTCTATGAAAACATACACATACACCTCGAGGCGCTGAAGCGAAAGTGCTTCATTTACGCACACGCATAATTTACTCGTCTTAAATTTCTCTCTCGGAGCGAGTTGCCACATTGAAAAGCAGTTTCCGGTAATGCCGTTACTAGTTAGCCTACACATCATTTACTCTTCTGAAGTTTGTTTTCTGCGAGTGAATTCTTACATTAACCAGCTGTTTCCAGGTTGTTACGGTAGTATCGTTATTAGTTACCCTACGTGTCATTAACTCTATTGAAGATCTTCTCTCTGAGCCATTTGTCATCTAACAACCAGCTGTTTTTCACGTTATTATCGTAGTGCGTTATTAGTTACCCCTCACACCACTAACTCTTCGGTATAATTTTCTTCCGATGGAGTTGTCACATTAACCAGCAGTTTCCAAGTTATTACTGTAATGCCGTTATTACTTACCCCACACATCACGCACTCTTCTTATGTTCTTCTCTCGGAGCCAGTTTTCAAATTAACCAGCTGTTGTCACGTTATTACCGTACTGTTGTTATTAGTTACCCCACACATCACTTAATCTTCTTAACTTCTTTTTCTCCTAGCAACTTGTTACATTAACCAGCGGTTTCTAAGTTATTACCATAATGTAAACTCAGAAGCCGCAAACAATATGTTGCGCGATTTATTGCCTTGCATTTTTTCGCTGCATCTCGTCAGGTGTAAACTGCAGAATTATATCTCATATGAAGTGAATAAATGAATTGTTCCAGCTAAAGTATTATTCATATAATCCCTACTTATAACAGTGCAGTATGCACCTGACGCGATATAGCTAAATATGTGTGGCAATAAATCCTGCAACATATTGTCTATGGATTCTGCGATTAAAGACATGAATATGTTTGTGGAAAGCTTACACTACTGGACAACAACAACAACAAATAATAATATTAATAATAATAATAATAATAATAATAATAATAATAATAATAGCAATAATAATAATAAGAATAAGAATAATAATAGCAATAATAATAATAAGAATAAGAATAATATAAACAACTTCGTCAAATACCACGTGACAGAGATGATCGAAGATTGCTGAAAGGCGATGCCCGCTCCAGACGAGACTGCTGAAGAAGAATCAATACTCCTGCAGATCTTATTGGAATACTCCTCCATGACGTGAATACTCCTCCATGACGGGGATACTCCTCCATGTCAGGACACCGTACCGACAGAACCACAATGCCCAGGGCGTCTTGCAGGGCAATGAGCAGAGTACAAGTGCATTCAATAACACAGCAAGCACCGGGCACTTGGGTGTTGTCGTTAGGACTTTACGCTGACACTGTCGTGAGGGCGGTGGGGCGAGGGGTCGACTCCCGTGCTGTTGTGCTTAATTGAGGGAGAGACTGACCACCTGTTTCTCCTGCGTTCAGGCCTAGAAAATGTAATGGTCCTAACACTTCAAGATCCACAGCAAGTTCCTGCTTCGAGATTTTTGTATAAAGAAAATGAGAATTAAATTTCACGATATTATACATATTGGATATATATATAGTGCCTCCCCAGAATGTTTATATCAATCGGCACTCGATGAGTTGATAATGGGAGTTAAACACAAGAGGCTCGACTTCACTGCACCGAGTTATATCCCTTATGACAAAGCCTTCTTTCCACAGAGCGGCTTGCCGAAATTCCGTAGCTCCAGCGACGACCTCTGACATTTCGCGAAAAATTGCCCTCGGGAACTGAATGACGGAGAAAATGAAGCCACTATCTTCGTAGATCGAGGCCCGAGGGTTGACCACCGAGTGTGACACAAGTAGTAGCAGAAGAAGAAGACGACGGTTACCAGATAAAAGAACATGAAAATCAGGTTTAATGTATATATATATATATATATATATATATATATATATATATATATATATATATATATATATATATATATATATATATATATATGTATAGTCTTCGTAACGGATGAGACGTTGAAGTGAAGGTGTGAAGATGTAAACGTGTGAAACACATTTTCAAGCATGAAATAACATGCACGACTTACGGGGAATTCCTGACGCCATATGTTATCTAGATCAGAGCTTCTCAAAATGATGGCGAACCCCGGGAGGTGGCGTCAAAATAAATGAATCATTGGCACATTTTCAAACCATCGTCGTCATCATCATCATTATGTGCCAAGCCGATACCATCAGGTCCTGAAGCTAGAACCTGCTCTGGGTGTGCGATGAGGTGGAACCATCATATTTGTAGGCCTGCGTGCACGGAGGGATAGTTGGCCGGTCTTTCCCTCACTTAACCCCTTCTCTGCCATGCACCACTATAATAGCGATTTGTTGACAGTTAATTATTTGTTTTATTTCGTGTATCTTCCATAATTGGGATATTGGGTTGATGAACATTATCAGCGTAGTTGCCATGCCAGTCGGCGCAGAACAAAATGTGCCTCCGCAATCATCTGTTGTCTGTTCTAGATTAAGCTCGACCGCTGAAATTCTTCAGTGCAGCTTTGTTACTCCATTCAACGTTCTCATCTATTCATGTTCCTCTTGTACATTGCGGTGTGGAGGTGACGTTTTAACAGTGGGAGAGTGCCCGCTTTTGGGCTTCATGTATCGATATTCCCATAGACTCTGTTATTCCCTGTGTCCATCGTTTATGTGGTCGGTCTCTTCCTCTGCTTCCATCTGGTTTGTACATCATTGCTTGTTGGGGTATACTGTTAGTTGGTAACCTACTTGCATGGCCAAACCATCTGACTTGCTGTCAATTCATTCAACGTTTTTTCCCATAAACCACAGCTGTTACCACCAGTTGACAAATAAAATCATAGCTGTTGCCTCTAGTTGACATTCTACAGCTGTGTCACCTCCAGTTTCTTTCTGCTCTCTTTGTTCAGTTGTCATGATTTAATGAACGCTTGCTTGCTGGCCCAGGACCAATGGGATCGGTTTTGTAATGGAGGCGGATTTTTTTTTTTTAAATACACCTGACCTCCCAGGTCGACGTAACTTACAATAAGTGTCGGGGAAATGTCTTGAGAAGTAAAGACAGCCTACATGATACTGACCATACCACAAGTTGGGCATGCTCTGTATAAGTGTGGTTCTAGAACCATATGCCGAAAACGCCTCAAGGGGTCTATGATGGGCCCTTTACTTTTTTACTTTATAATTCTCCTCCTCCTCCTCCTCCTCCTTCTTCTTCTTCTTCTTCTTCTTCTTCTTCTTCTTCTTCTTCTTCTTCTTCTTCTTCTTCTTCTTCTTCTTCTTCTTCTTCTTCTTCTTCTTCTTCTTCTTCTTCGTCGTCGTCGTCGTCGTCGTCGTCGTCGTCTGCGTTCGTCCGGAATGTTGTTTAGGTCGTAATTGAGTTTTGCCTGTTTAGACCAGAGTTGCGACATTTGCAACTTTCAGTCGCCAGATCCGACTTCTTTAGGCAATTGTTGACCGGGTCAACCTTCCCGGACTTAATAGTTGACAGACATGCACTAGTGCAGTGGTTCTCAGCTGGTGGCGATTTCCCCCCTCCCCCCCCCCCCCCCCCAAGTGGGGAATGTTAGTGTTTCCCGAGGGAGGGGAGCGGGGAGGGGAGATTAAGACCACAGATTGGCATACTCAAAGTGGTTTCGGGCACAATATCCTGGTTTTCTATTGAGCGTGTTGTTTGATAAAGCACAATTTTCTGGCATTCCGGTATGGTGTATTAAGTGACAATTCTTTAACATGTTAACTGTTTGGTTATTGTAATATGATTAATTTAGTGTGTCAATAAAATATTTTAATATTTTAAAAAAGTGTACCTTTTAAGGCTGACAATTTTGAAAAGGGGGTAATTTTCTTCTTTCGTTCGCTGGGAAAAAAAGGGGTTGGACCATTGCACTAGTGTGCATGTTCATACTTGATATAATTGTTACACACGGTCCGTGTATCTTGTCGAGCGCGCTGTGTTGCTGTTAAGGGCAGTTAAGGCATCAAGCTGTCAGTGACGTAATAGCGGTCGGACGACGGCTCGATGTCTGTAGTCGTCGTTCGCTACGGGAGGGAATGCCTGGCCGCTTATTTCTCTAGGCACTCACTCAGGCTTTTAAAAAATATAATGGTCCTATGACTGTTCATACCAACAACAGTACATGTTGATGTTTTTTTAATATTAGTACAAAGAGGTTGTTGAGAAAATGTTCGTTAAAGCGTTTGATTGCACAAATCAGGACATGGCAATCGTCATGCTTTTTTGAGAGGACATGGTCTGAGAAAAGTTGTGACAGCAGAAAAGTTTGAGGCATTTAGAGACAGTGGGGAAATCATGTTGAATGATTTGACCAGAATGGTACGGGGGACCTTCAGAGGGCGTCCTAAGTTAAGTGACAACGTTTCAGAAGTATGTAGAGCCCTTGTCCTAGGTCTCTCTCTCTCTCTCTCTCTCTCTCTCTCTCTCTCTCTCTCTCTCTCTCTCTCTCTCTCTCTTTCTTTCTCTCACTCTCTCTCTCTCTTTCACTCTCTCTCTCTCTTTCTCTCTCTCTCACTCACTCACTCACTCTTTCTTTCTCTTGTCTCTTAATTTCTGTCACTTTCCTTTCCTTTTCTTTCTTTCGTTCTTTCTTTCTTTCTTTCTTTCTTTCTTTCTTTCTTTCATTCTTTCTTTCTTTCTTTCTTTCTTTCTTGCAATCTCTCTCTCTATCTCTCTCTCACTCAATTCTTTGAACTATACTTACCTTGCCTGAAACAAAAATAGAAGAGGTAGTAATACACACATAACATTTAACGGGAAGGTAGATAACTTGAACAGTTTTACTACCCGTGTGCGTTGTCTCCCTTGCTCATATTCCCGTGTGTGGTTTTTTTATTTCTTTAATAGAAGGAAAAAGCTACCTGCCTGTTGCAGTTACCTACGTGTTGGTGTTAGGATGCCAGACAACTTTACTATTTAAAATGCTTTAGAATTGGATGGGCTGGTAGGGTAGGCAGACCCGTTGTGCCTTCTGCTTTCACGGAAAGAATGGCGTGCGATGGCTGTCAACGGTGTTTAAACGTTGATCATAAACAGCTAAGAGTTTCAGATGCTTTGTGTCGCAGTGTTCATGTTTTGACTCTGTGTCTGTTTGTGTGTGCGTATACATGCCTGCTGCTGTTTATCTCTGTTCTTGCTTCGGCTTTGTGTGTGTGTGTGTGTGTGCGCGCACGCTCGCATATACGTGTCTGCTGTTGTTTCCCCGTGGTCTTGCTTTGGCTGTGTGAGTGTGTGTCTGAGTGCAGTGTTTTCCTTTGATCTGTTTGCTGTGGCTGGTGTGTGTGTACGCACTCGTGTGTGTGTGTACGTACGTGCGTGTGTGTGTGTGCGTGCGTGCGTGCGTGTTATGTGATATCTATGTATATATCAGGTAGGAGGTGTTTTGCAGAACGTCGCTCTTATTGCGGTGCTCGGAAAACACTCATCTCACGCTAGTTCCCCCGCCTCTTGCTAGTTCTCCCGCCTCTTGCTAGTTCTCCCCCCTCTTGCTAGTTCTCCCACCTCTTGCTAGTTCTCCCACCTCTTGCTAGTTCTCCCCCCTCTTGCTAGTTCTCCCGCCTCTTGCTAGTTCTTCCGCCTCTTGCTAGTTCTCCCGCCTCTTGCTAGTTCTTCCGCCTCTTGCTAGTTTCCCCGCCTCTTGCTAGTTCTTCCGCCTCTTGCTAGTTCCCCCGCCTCTTGCTAGTTCCACCGCCTCTGGCTAGTTCTCCCGCCTTTTGCTAGTTCACCAGTCTCTTGCTATTTCTCCCGCCTCTTGCTAGTTCTCCCGCCTCTTGCTAGTTCTCCCGCCTCTTGCCAGTTCTCCCGCCTCTGGCTAGTTCTCTCGCCTCTGGCTAGTTCTCCCGCCTCTGGTTAGTTCTTCCGCCTCTTACTAGTTCTTCCGCCTCTTGCTAGTTTTCCCGCCTCTGGCTAGTTCTCCCGCCTTTTGCTAGTTCACCAGTCTCTTGCTATTTCTCCCTCCTCTTGCTATTTCTCCCTCCTCTTGCTATTTCTCCATCCTCTTGCTAGTTCTCCCGCCTCTTGCTAGTTCTCCCGCCTCTTGCTAGTTCTCCCGCCTCCTACTTCTAACGCCTCATGCTGGTTATCCCCTTGCATGCCAAGGTATTTGTAATGCCCTTTATCCATCTTCGTGTTTGTCGATCCCTGCTTCTTTCACCAGGAACTCTGCCTTCTGTCACTGTTCTGTCCAGGAACTCTGCCTTCTGTTACTGTTCTCTCCAGGAACTCGTTCTTCTGTCACTGTTCTCTCCAGGAACTCTGCCTTCTGTCACTGTTCTCTCCAGGAAGTCTGCCTTCTGTCACTGTTCTCTCCAGGAAGTCTGCCTTCTGTCACTGTTCTCTCCAGGAACTCTGCCTTCTGTCACTGTTCTCTCCAGGAACTCTGCCTTCTGTCACTGTTCTTTCCAGGAACTCTGCTTTCTGTCACTGTTCTCTCCAGGAACTCTGCCTTCTGTCACTGTTCTCTCCCAGTCACCATGGCGCTTAATACGGCCAACCTACTGTAGTTCCCGAGATATGATGCTGTATAAATCAGTTTTTGTTTGTTTAAACTCAAATGTTCAGATCTTGTAAAATTGCAATATATTTCTTGTTCTCGGTGCACGATATTCTTTGAGCTCAAAAGATCACATTTTCTTCTCTTGTAATTGCGAAATGATCCATGACTGACATTCATAAGTTGTCACTGGGAGGATGCATGTTCTTAACAATTTGACTTCAGTGCTGGGGCCAGCTTGTATGCAAATTCTTGTGAATTATCTCCATTATCGTTGGTTACGGAGCCAAGATATTCAAAGTTTCATAAGTTGTCACTGGGAGGATGCATGTTCTCAGCAGTGTTACTTCAACTTACTTGCTGGTGTTGTGCCATAGGTTCTTACTACTGTTTCATCTCTGCAGTGCTGTGGCCAGCTTGTATGCAACTTCTTTGGAATTATCCCCATTATCGTTGGGTATGGAGCCAAGATATTCAAAATTTGAGACATTTTTAGTTTCTTCATTGTTGATTGTGATTTTCGGTTTGATGTGTAGTTTTGCCCGTAGACATTATTTTTGTTTTGCTTAAGTTCAGAAAAAAATTGTGATCTTCATTGTGTCTACTGACAGACAGAGTAAACTTTTCTAATCATTTAACATTGTGTGAGATGAGGACTGTGTCCTCTGCATATCTACGTTCTGGAATTTTATATCCACCAATGACAAATGAATGAAATTTGTCTCTGGTCTCGTCATATATGACATTTTTCACTACAATTTCTGGTTATAAGTTGAAGAGAATTCAGTAGCATGTCACTTGCGGAACCTCGCTCCCCTAACGACCTTCCGGAAAACTTCTCGGTCATAAGCAAGATGTCCTTCGTCCGATACACCCATCTGGAGATCGTCTGCACATCCTGCACCCATCTTCTCTTTGGCCTTCCTCTTCTTCTCTTCCCATGCATATACCCACCCATTATTGTTCTCTCCAAACTATCATGACGTTTCAAGTCACCAAAATATTTCAATGTTCTTTGTTTTATCGTCTTCAGTAACCAACCTTCTTCAGTATTCAGATCTTGTCGTATGGATGCATTTGAAACTAACTAATTGGATTTATTTCCTCTTTGTTTCGCATATTCGTGAACCTCACATTCGAAATGCCGTTTTACTTAAAGCGACATATTGCACCGTTCTCTTCTCAGTGTTTGAAATGCGACGATAAAGACTCTCCTGATTAGCTCCCGACAAAAGATCGTTTCATCATGATTATGATGGTTTGAATTTTTCCAGACTGCACCTTTATCCCTATTATAGTATGCATCTAATGAAAGTGCAGCATTGCACTCCTCTGAAATAGCAGCTGGAACAAGAGAGAGAGAGAGAGAGAGAGAGAGAGAGAGAGAGAGAGAGAGAGAGAGAGAGAGAGAGAGAACAAGTGTGGGGATAACGTCGATTACTAACTTTATAGAAAACCAAGAAATTTAATTGTTCGGACATTTAGCTAGAATAGGCCGTCTCCGTGGCGAAGGGCTTACGGACGCGGTTTGTAATTCCGTATACCCGTGTTCGAAACACAACTGCGCGCGATTTGGCAGGAGACCGCGTTGCGTTGGTTTCGCGTTGGTATCAGTGCCGGTTGTTCAGAAAGCAATGGCAAACTACTGAACGTAAACTTTCCAAGAGATCACAGCGGCAGAAAATGCTGGTGTTGACTGCGATGTCCTGTAAGAAGGATATGGGAAATAAAAAAGTTAGAATAGAATAAGAGAAGCAACAGCCAGAGCTTTCTTAATAAGAACATCGGATACCCGGGGAGAGGAGTGTCCAGGAAGAGATGACTAGTTGGAGTAAAAGAGCCACTGAAGAAATCAAATACGGCATTAACACAAGTATAAAGCCATTAAATCCACCGCCTCTTGGCGACGCTTCACGGCAAAAGCAGTTGGAAAGAATACGACAAATGCAAGAGCTTGTGGCAGTGACGCCTACTCCCAGAAATGTCACGTCCATTATGAAACATCTCGTGCGACTCATGTCAGGTTGGAGATATTCCCGCAAGTTGAAATTGATATCAACAAATTGCACAGCAAGTAGTTTCCACTGAGATTGGGTATAAGTGTGATACAACGATTGCCACGACTAGCTGTGTGTTTCTGTAAAACCACAAATGACGACCAGGTGTGCATATTTTTCTATAGCACAAATGTCATGACCCGCTGTTCGTGTTTCTGCACCCCACAGATAAACCACACAGCAAACCTTGGTATCAGGTGTCAGTTTTATCAAATCCCTCATAATAACATTAAGATTACACATTTTTATGCAAACTGTGAGAAATTTCGGTCAAATGGTTGTTGAGTAAAAGCAATTGTGCATAGCGGCAGCAAGAATCGTTATGGCATAGTTAGCCTTTTGCAAGATGGAAAACATACTCTCTAGTGGAATGCTGTCAAATTGAAATGAGTAAAAGTCTGCTGGCGTACCACATAGAACCTATACTGTTATATACATGTGAAGCATGGAAAATAAGCAGACAAGCTGAAAAACATCTAATGGTAGTGGAACATGGCGTCTAGGGAAAATGCAAGGAATACCATGGACGGAAGAAAAAAAAAACAATAAACAATTTCTTCAAGAAACATCTAGCAGTAGTGAAAACATGGTTTCTATGGGAAATGCAAGGAATGACATGGACGGCGGAATAACCCATAAACATTTCCTACACGAAACAAATGAAAACCGTAAATTGATTCGAGACAGTCCAGATATTTTGGGTACCTTATGAGGAGAAATAAACTGGAAATGTTATTGACAATAGGCAAGATTGATGCGAAAAGAGCATGGGGTAGGCAGAGAGATAAATATCTAGTTGGTTGGCTATATGTAATAATCGAGACTAGAAGCAGACCTGATCGAAGATACTGACGATCGTGTGAAATAGCGAACCATGTCCGACCACACTTATCATGGTAAGGATAATGACGATGAAACAATAACAATAGCTTCTAATCCGTCTGTGGTAGTTGACTATAATGTGAAGGGAATCGCAGTGACACAGTGGCCAGGACGCTTGCCTGATATCCCTGAGGTCATGTGGTTTGAATCCCCACCGAGGCGGATTGTTAAACATTAACATGGGCTCCCAGGTCGTCCCAGCCTGACGTGGGTACCAGGCCGACCCAGCCTCACATGGGTATCAGGTCGACCCAGGCTCACATGGGTATCCGGTCGACTCAGCCTCACGTGGGTATCAGGTCGACCCAGGCTCACGTGGGTATCAGGTCGACCCAGGCTCATATGGGTACCAGGTCGACCCAGGCTCATATGGGTACCAGGTCGATCCAGCCTCACATGGGTACCAGGTCGTATCAGCTTCACGTGGGTACCAGGTCGACCCAGCCTCACGTGGGTACCAGGTCGACCCAGCCTCACATAGGTACCAAGTGGACCCAGCCTCACATTGGTACCAAGTCGACCCAGCCTCACATGGGTACCAGGTCGACCCATCCTCACGTGGGTACTAGGAAATGTCCTAGCAAGTAAAGACAGCGACAACCCCCATCACCCATCGAGTGTCCAGCGGTCTATACAAATATTGGGATAGCACCATATACCCGGGTCCTTAACGTTTCACCTACTGGTACTGTACTGTGTGCGGGGGTGAGGTGTGTGAGAATCATTACAGCCAATCTTCGATGCAGTGATGGCACCTAGTTGATTGATTGATTGATTGATTATTTATTTTACTTCATAAGAGTGATGCCTTACTATTGTATCCTTTAAACTGGGGTTTACGAGAGGGTCAACATTGTCAACAGGTTTGATCCCAAATGTCTCGGTCTCGTCCTGCGCAGCCACCTAACAAAAACATCGCACAGAGCACGAAATCCGTAGCTCCAGCCGAGTGACGAAGTCAGAATCTAATTCATGACTTTCGAGGGGTGAGGCAGGGGCTAACTATGTCGACGCGGAGACCCATTGTTGTGCTCTTGTTGTGCCCAACATCCGCACCACAGAGGGCGGTATTCGAGGACACAACTCTATGCAAGTTGACGTATGATTGTGTACCAAGAGAAAGAGAATATATCAGTTTTGCTCTGTATCTTATCTTTCTGTCTATATTTTTCATTGCGCCGTGTTTCTTTAATTGCTTTTTCTTGTTCAATGTCTAACTGTGTAGGGGTCAGCGTGTCTGAATGGATAAGAATCGCTCGCTCTTAAACTTAACGGGTTCAACCCTTACACCCACCAGTTGGACTAAAATGTTCACTTCTCTTCCTTGACTTGGGGACATACATTAGAAGTGCCTCTGAAGTCGGAGTGGGTATGACCGACGATGAGAGGCCCTGGTAATAGGGAAGCTAATCCACACGCAAACATCAGCCCAGTGCACTAGAAGTAGAAGCGCATGTCTGGACTACTCTTGAGTTCAAAGCGAGCTAGCGTACAAAACATCTATTTGCTTTCTTTGTTGTTTTATTCATCTTTATCTGTTAATTCACCTTATGTTTTGACAGTCTCTTATATGTTTGTCTGCTTCATTCATCCATTTGTTGAACATCTTTTAATTGTTTTCTCATCTGTTCAGTCTGCTCGTGTTATTAACGTTGCTTTATTATGTCTTGTGGTATGTCGCATAAGCCAACCTAGTTTAATAGCTGCATTTTCTTACCATGTCTCCACAGGTTGGGTGAATTGGTTCACATAGTCCATTCGTTGTATGTTTTGACATTCATGTGTTTTGAACTGAATATTATATTATTTTGCTTCTGGCGTTCGTAGCAGTTTTATTCACTGGTTTATTGTACATGGAAAACATTATTTCTGAAAATTTACAAAACTAATTAAAAACAACTCCACTGAGAATTAAAACATTGAATTTGTCGTAACGCGTGCGAAATTTGATTGGAACCTTCTTGATACTGCGACATTGGCCAGGAAGAAATATGGACGAGGAGGCATCGAGGGGGCTAGGAAACGAGAGAGAGTAAAATTCAGTTTGGAAATGGATTACCGATACGGCAACAGTCGGTTGATTCGGGTGCAGGTACGTATGTTTCCAGCTGTAATGATTCTGGTTTCTGTTTACTCTGGTGTGTCTGTTTTCATCGTTTGTCATCTGTTCTGTGCTGTTCTGTTTGTTCCTGGAGTTCATCTTTACTCAGGCAAAGACTCCTCCGTGAATAAGACAGGGGTGTCTAGAATCGTTTAAGGCTAAAGGTTATAGGCTTGCAGTCTGAGGCAAAAGATAATAGGCTACATCATTGATGCTTCTGTCTGTCTGTCTGTCTGTCTGTCTGCCTGTCTGTCTGTCTGCCTGTCTGTCTGTCTGTCTGTCTGTCTGTCTGTCTGTCTGTCTGTCTGTCTGTCTGTCTGTCTGTCTGTCTTTCTTTCTTTCAGGTCTACGGCACGCGATTGCCCTATCACAGCACAGAACGATAGCTGCTCCCGCTGTAGAACACGTTTTTGAACTATTATGTTTACTTCTAAACCTTTTCGTCTCTTTTTTTTTTAAGACTCAGAAATTGTTTTTTTTTTCTTTGTTTTCTTACAACATTTCACCTATTTACTCGTTCTAGCACCTGCTCATTTGCCTTTTTTTTTTTTTTAAATCTTCACTTTATCAGTTGTAATCATCAACGCCCATGTCATTTCTGCATTTTTATATCACACCCTCATATCTCTTTCCCCCTCTCTCATTTTCTCTCTACCTCCTCTACCCCTCTCTCGCTCTTTCTCTCGATGCCCCCCCCCCCCCCTCTCTCTCTCTCTCTCTCTCTCTCTCTCTCTCTCTCTCTCTCTCTCTCTCTCTCCCCCCCCCCCCCCCCCCTCCTTCTTCTTCTTCTTCTTTCGTTCGCTTGAAATATGTCTATAACTGCAGTGCTGTCTCTTGTATGAATTGAACTGTCTTTTTCAGTTCACGCAGCGGTCCATAGAGTTTATCTTCCACTGTCGTCTCTCTAGGCCAGAAGGTTTACCTAGATATGTTATATTTTGGGCAGTCTTGGAGTATGTGCTCTGCTGTCTGCGACGCCAATCCACATGTACACATGGCTGTTTCACCAATCTTGAATTTTGTATACATGTGGTTGCGTAATCTATTGTGCCCTGTTCTGAGGCGCAGAATAATGACTTGTTCTGGTCTATCCATAATGTGGTAGTCATCTTGAGCAGGTTTTGGTGGCTTTCTGACTGATTTGATCATTCTTTTCTTTTGGTGGTATGTTACAAGCACATCAGGCTGTTCTTCTTTGGCTCCTTCCTTAGCCAATTGATCAGCTCTGTCGTTCCCGGGTACTCCACAGTGGGATGGTATCTACTGTATGGTGACCATATGCTGACTGCTAAGTTCAGAAAGTAGTGTCCTTAGTACTGGCAATTTCCCAGACAGGAGCGCCTCGAGTACTGATTTTGCATCTGTCAATAGCACCACAGGTTGTGTACCATTGCTGGTATTTAGTAATTTCTCTGTTGCTATCTTGATTGCCTCAATTTCAGCATCGTAGTTATGGCAGTACTTTCCTGTTGGTACTCTAGCTGTGTCCCTGGTATTATTTGGGTATTCTATGTACACTCCCGCTCCTCCATTTCGAACAGCATTTTGTGCTGACCCATCTGTGTAGACTCGGATCCAGAGGTCCTGTGGGTATTCTTCATCAAGGAAGCTGAGAGTAGCTGTTCTGCGCTGCACACTGTTCTGATCTTCCTTGTCAAATATTCCTCTCACTTTTGTCTGGATTTGTAATGATAGTCTATGCTCATCTTTCCATGGAGTTCGCTCTGGAATAGTTGTTAGGGGGATACCAACTGTGGGCAGATCGGTGGTTTCTCTGCAGAGTCGTTTGGCCTGGTGGATAAAACTACTTCTTTTCAACCGCCCCATAGCTAGGTTTTCAAATCTGTTCTTCATAGGGTGGCCTGGCAAGCTGAGGAACTTTTCTGCTTGTATTAGCGTTTTCGTATCTCTGCGCTCACTCAGTGCTTGTGTCCTCCCCATCTTCTCCATTTCCACTATAGGGGTTGATCTCATCCCTCCTGTGGTGACTCTAAGTGCTTGATTTTGCACTTTGTCCAGCTCTTGTAGTGTGGTTTTTGCTGCCGAACACCATGCAGTTGACCCGTATTCCAGGTGTGGTCGTATGCTCTGTTGATAAACTTTGCTAAGTATTTTCCCACTGGCTCCCCATGTGGTTCCACTTAGCTTTCTCAGGATGGCTATTTTCCTTCTGGCTTTTGCTACTGCTTTGTTGATGTGCTTTCTCCATGTCAGCCTGCCATCAAATGTTACTCCAAGGTATGTTGGTTCTTTATCTTCTCGTAGGGGTGTTCCATTTATCTGTATGGTCTCTGCCTTTTGTTTTGGAGAGAGGGTAAATAGGGTGGTGCTGCACTTGTCAGTGTTTATGCTGACACACCATCTATTTGCCCATGCAACAAATGTATCTACAGCTCTTTGTAGTAATCTGGTGGCCACTGATGCATGTTCATTTGTGCTCCATAGAACCAGGTGATCGGCATACATTGTGGCTTTAATTCCATGCGGTAGATTAGCAACGAGATCATTGATGAAGATTAGAAAGAGTGTGGGGGACAATACTCCGCCCTGGGGAACTCCGTGACGCAGTAGTACTTTCTTGCTCTTTAGTCCGTCTATCTGTACTCGGGCTCTTCTGTTGTGCAAGTATGCTTTCACCCATTTGTACATTCTTCCATTGACTTTGCAGTTTCTCAGTTTATTCATCAGACCTTCTTTCCAGACTTTGTCAAAGGCTTTCTTCAAATCTATCCATGCCGCAAGCACCAGCTTCTTCTCTTGGAATGCATCCTCAATTTCTTGAGAGAGGTAGGTTGTCTGATCTTCCGTAGAGTAGCACTGCCTAAAGCCAGCCTGCTGTGGCACAAGGATGTTTTTACTTTCAATGTACCACTGCAGTCTGTGATTGATGATGCGCTCCAGTGTTTTGCAGGCTGGTGAGGCTAATTGGTCTGTAGCTAGAGGCAATGGAACTATCTTTCCCTGATTTTAGGAGGGGTATCATGATTGCTTCTCTCCAGGCTTGTGGAACACTGCCTAAGGTCCAGCTGTTATTGAAGATCTGCAACAGCTTTGTTTTGGCCTCTGTTCCTAGGTTCCTGATCATTTCATTGGAGATACCATCAGCTCCTGGTGACTTTCTCATTTTCAGTTTTGATATGGCTAGCTCCAGTTCGCTGATTGTGATGGGTGCCTCCAGAACCTCATGTACTATTTCCTTCTGTCCTGTATGTTGTCGTTTCTCTCGAATCTCTTGTTGTTTCTCTGGACTAATTTTGATATTGTTATCTTGTGCGAATGAGTCCGCAAAATGGTCAGCTGCTTGCTTTCTTGTTAAGATTTTTCCATCTTTATGTAGCGCAATTTTTGAGTTTCTCCCTGTGCCCTCGTCATTAAGCTGTTTTATTAGCTTCCACAATTTCCTTGTGTCTCTTTCAAAGTTCAGAGACTCCGTTTTATCCTGCCAGCTTTTCCGTCTAGCCTGCAGCTTGGCCCTTTGAAATTTGGCTTTTGCATGCTGGAATTTATTGTGGTGCTCTTGGCTGGGTGTGGCCTCTGCTTGCTTTCTACACACTTCCACATAATTATGCAACTGTTCCAGTTCACTACTCCAGTAGGGTTTATATTGTTTACGGGCTCCTCTTGGTACTGTTTCTCGCGCTGCCTGTAGTATGCATTTCCCAAACTCTTCAACTACTTTATTTATGTCTTTCTCAGTGTTCAGGTTTCTAACCAGTATGCTGGTGCGATTCTTGTACACTGCCCAGTCTGCTTTCTTGTAGTTCCACCTCGAGAGGGTGCTGCTTTCACTTACAAGCTCATTTTCTACAGTTAGAAAGACTGGTCGATGGTCACTGCCACCTAGTTGTTTCCCAACAATTCGTGTAATGTTCCACTCCAGGTCTGGTGAATGAAAAGCCAGGTCAGGTGTAGTTGTAGAGTGCCATGATCTCGAGTAGAAAGTATGTGGGTCGGACGGCTTGTTAACCAAGATGAATCTATTCTCATCCTGCCAGTCTTCCAGTCTCTCTCCTCTCTGGTCCATGTGATCATAGCCCCAACTCTGCGAGTGGCTGTTGAAATCGCCGCACACAATCATTTTTTCTGTTAATGGTAGTGTGTCCAGTGCCTGTGGACGGTCACTTGGACAGTAGTAATTGATCAGATGTAGGTCTGTATAGCCTGTTTTAAGTTTAAGTGTCTGATACTCAGCCCCTTCCATATAGACTTCGATTTGGGAAGCAGTGATGTTATTTTTTACAAGGGTAAGTATCCCACCTTTTAGCCTGTCCTTTCGGTCAGATCGGTAACACTGGTAGCCTCTGATTTTGAAGGCTATATTTTCGTTGAGGTGAGTTTCTTGCAAGCAACATATGCTTACTTTTTCTTTGTCCAGGATGTTTTCTAATTCTACTTTTTTGTTACTGACTCCCTCCGCATTCCAGTGCATTATTTTAAGTCTTAGTTTAGTATGGCCAGCTGTTCTATTATCATGTCCCCTGGCTCCACAGGACATCTGAGAAGGACCTCCAGTAGTTGGGGTTGGACCCTTTCGAGACATAGGGCCCGGCACTGCACCTGCCTGGGGGTCCAAAGCAGGGCGAGCACCATAACGTTTAGCAGCAGTTGACATATTCCATTTTGCGTAATTGCGTGGAATCCTGATTTCTGTGGTGCGCCTTCTGGCTGGTTGCCTCCGTCTTCAGCACCTTTCCTTTGCTAGAGCAGACTGTGGTCTCACTCGAGTTTAGATGTGTACACACGCACACACGTGTCTGCACATGCATGTATGTGTATACACATCTAGAGCACACTGGTTATTTTCCGGCGCCAGATACTCGCCGTCGCCCCTTCTCCTGTTAGTTAAAACAGTTCCGCCACGTGAAGGCCAGGAGTTGGACTTTTGCTGCAGAGGTTATGTATTCACGAGCCATTGGGGTATTTAAGCAATGTTGGGCGCTCACCCCAACACTGCGCCCCGGCTACATACAGCAATTTGGAACCTCTCTCCCTCCTCTCTCTCTCCCTTTTCTATTTATTTAAATGTGTAGTTGTGTGTGTGCGTGCGTGTGTGTGTGTTTATAGTGTAGTCTAAATGGCATGTCATTAAAACACGTTTTTTTTAACATAAATAATTGTTGCGTGTTGTTTAACACACAAAATGGTCGCTTGTTAAAGGTCGCAGAAGCGATCGCCATTAATCGACAGGAGCAGCTTTGTGCAAACAGAAAGACACGATAGTTAGTTTAAATTTACCGTGGTAGACAATTGACATTTATGTGTGGATATGTGTATATTTCAGCTTGAAGTAGTTTAATTACTTTCTTTTATGTTGTGTGATTCCTGTAGAGTTTGTCTGACGAGATGCAGCGTAATATGCCAGGCAATAAATCATGCACTCTGTTGTTTGTATCTTCGTTATTCAAACATAACTAATTATTCCTTTTTAACATTCTGTATTCCTAATTATCTTCATAACTAGAGGGTGTATTTTTAATGACTTTGCAGTGTTTGAAAATATATTGCCAGTCCAAATTGTGTATCCACCCTCTGTAAAGTTCATATGCAACATAATAGGTAAATAGAAAATTTGGGCCAGCAATATTTTAAAACACTGCACAGTCATTACATATACACCCTGTAGTTATTCCACTGTAACCTCCTGACTACTTTGTACATAACTAATTATTCCACGTTAAGCTCCTGACTTCTTTGTACATAACTAATTATTCCACGTTAAGCTCCTGAATTCTTTGTACATAACATATTATTCCACTTTAACTTCTTGACTATTTTGTACATAGATAATTATTCCACTTTCACCTCCTGACTAATTTGTACATAACTAATTATTCCACATTAACCTCTTGACTACTTTGTACGTAACTAATTATTCCACTTTATCTTCCTGGCTACTTTTCTAGATAACGAGCAGTCCTACTGTAACCGCTTGAGCACATTACTTGTTATTATCCGTGCCACTTTAATTGCTGCTTTACCTGCCTGGCCTCTCTCTCTCTCTCTCTCTCTCTCTCTCTCTCTCTCTCTCTCTCTCTCTCTCTCTCCTCTCTCTCTCTCTCTCTCTCTCTCTCTCTCTCTCTCTCTCACTCTCTCCCTCTCTCTCACCCTCCAAGCTAACTATATGTCACCGTAATAACTTGAATGTCTTTCTAGACGACTAAAAGTCTCACTGTAACGACTTGGCTATTATTTTCTGGCAAACACTACACCGTTCCTGTGTACACACACACACACACACACACACACACACACACACACACACCCACACCAGAACTATCATTGCTGTCATAACACAACCGTGTTGCTACGTACGTAATCAGCCAATTAAAAATAGTCATACATGTTCTGCTAGCCGCGGCGGCACTCTTCCTAGCACGCTTACAGGACGACCTGATGGTCATACGTTCGAATCTCCATTGAAGTGACGCTGATTTTCTTCATTTTCGCTTAAATTCACATTGACTTTCACGTCAACCAGACCGGAAATGAGTACCAGAAAATCTGAAGGGAACCAAAAGTGGCCAGTGTGACACAAATGACGTCACCCATGGAGAGCGGAGAGGTTTATAAATATATGGGGCGGGGACTCTATACCCAGTGCGCTTCAAGGAGGGAAAGAGTGCGTTGTACTTTACTGACTTTGTGTGCGTGGTTCGCACTTCTTCACAGTAGTTCGCTTTCCAGAACACTCCAAGTGTCTTCCCTGTTTGCCTTGTCCGTACGTTATAATTATTTCTTCTGTTGTATAATTATTCAGGTAGCTGGAATGACAACTCAGTGACGTGTGTGTGTGTGTGTGTGTGTGATGGTGTGTGTGTGTGTGTGTGTGTGTGTGTGTGTGTGTGTGTGTGTGTGTGTGTGAGTGAGTGATAGAGAGAGAGAGAGATGGAATGAGCGAGGGAGAGAGAGATAGAGAGAGAGCCGTCACTCCCTGTCCTGATTTGACAACCATTTGTACGATCAATGCGTGCGTGAACTGTATCCTTACCTCTCTGTAAATGTCATCCTCCATATTATAAGAATGGTTGTTACAACTGTCTTATCCCGCATATCATTAATGTGGGTGTTACAACTGTCTTATCCCACATCATTAATGTGGGTGTTACAACTGTCTTATCCCACATATAATTAATGTGGGTGTTACAACTGCCGCTTATCCCACATCATTAATGTGGGTGTTACAACTGTCTTATCCCACATATCATTAATGTGGGTGTTACAACTGTCTTATCCCACATATAATTAATGTGGGTGTTACAACTGTCTTATTCCCCATATAATTAATGTGGGTGTTACAACTGTCTTATTCCCCATATAATTAATGTGGGTGTTACAACTGTCTTATTCCCCATATAATTAATGTGGGTGTTACAACTGTCTTACACCCCATATAATTAATGTGGGTGTTACAACTGTCTTATCCCACATGTAATTAATGTGGGTGCTACAACTGTCTTACACCCCATATAATTAATGTGGGTGTTACAACTGTCTTATTCCCCATATAATTAATGTGGGTGTTACAACTGTCTTATTCCCCATATAATTAATGTGGGTGTTACAACTGTCTTATACCCCATATAATTAATGTGGGTGTTACAACTGTCTTATTTCCCATATAATTAATGTGGGTGTTACAACTGTCTTACACCCCATATAATTAATGTGGGTGTTACAACTGTTTTATTCCCCATATAATTAATGTGGGTGTTACAACTGTCTTATTCCCCATATAATTAATGTGGGTGTTACAACTGTCTTATACCCCATATAATTAATGTGGGTGTTACAACTGTCTTATTTCCCATATAATTAATGTGGGTGTTACAACTGTCTTATTTCCCATATAATTAATGTGGGTGTTACAACTGTCTTATTCCCCGTATAATTAATGTGGGTGTTACAACTGTCTTATTTCCCGTATAATTAATATGGGTGTTACAACTGTGTCTTATCCCACATATCATTAATGTGGGTGTTACAACTGTCTTATTTCCCATATCATTAATGCGCGTGCTACAAAAATGTCGTGGTTCAGATCATTAATATGGGTTTTACAGCCGTGTTGTGGTTGATATCATTAATGTCGTTGTCGCAGCCGTGTCGTGTCCCGTGTCATTAATGTGCATGTTACAGACATATCTTGATTAATATTAATGTGAATGCTATAATCGTGCCTGGTTCATATTAATGTGGCGTTTACATCTTTGTCTTGGTTCACATCATAACTGTCGGTGTCACAGCCGTGCGGGCTTCATATTAATGTGGGTGCCACAGCCGTACCCTGTCCCGTATCATTCCCGTGGGTGCTGTAACTGCACATCTGTCATGTTCGTCT
This sequence comes from Cepaea nemoralis, assembly GCA_014155875.1. NCBI lineage: Eukaryota > Metazoa > Mollusca > Gastropoda > Stylommatophora > Helicidae > Cepaea > Cepaea nemoralis. The sequence continues at coordinate 93,491 of JACEFZ010001061.1, read as the reverse complement.
TCAGTATCAGATCAGTTGCCGTCTTAGCATCGAAAGTCGGCTTCATGTGATCTCCGTAACTTTCTGCTTCTTACCATTGTGGTGGTGTAACAATCTCTTGTCCTTCCATCTTTTCTATTATCTTTTACTCAGTGAAACCGTTGCTTCATCTAACCTTTGAACCCCTGTTGCGGAGTAGCTAGCTCCCAAGCCTGTTGTCCTGGTCTTCGTTTGTTCGATTTCCATTCGAGGCGGAGATTACCTTTTCTCATTGACAAGAGCTCCCGGCTTATCCCAGCCTAAGTGTGTACCAAGTAATTCCCGAGAAGTAATGGCGATGGGCATGTCATTGGCTACATCATCCGTTGCGCCGATTGGTTTTAAAACATGGGGCTAGCACCATATGCCAGATACGCGACATGGGTGAAAAGGGGTCAAGGATGAAAAGGGGTCATGGGTGAACAGGGGTCATAAGTGAACAGGGGTCATAAGTGAACAGGGGTCATAAGTGAAAATGACATCTGCCTCCTCTCTGACTCGCTTCACGGCAATCAGCAGTAAGACACACCTAAGAAGTTAGTTGCGTATTCTTTACAGGACGTCGCAGTCAGCCCCAATCATTTTTGGCTGTTTGTAATTTCTTGGCAAGTTTACGTTCAGCAGTTTGCCATTGGACGTAAGAATGAAGGTAATTCTAAGGTACACTCGTTGAATCCTACCTGAACCCCCCCCCCCCCCCCCCCCCCAACTAGGAGATATGGAGAGAATTGCTGCCTAGCTATTCATACAGGGCCATAGTGTACTTGAACTGTATCCTCATCTCGTATATATCACTCAGAACGGCATCTGTGGTTACGGGGCTGGGAACGCAGTTTCACAATCCCGACATACAGGGTTCGAAGTCAGCGCAGACGGCTTGGCGTTGATTGTGACAGAGATATGGACGTCGGCCGTTCAGAAAGCAATGTTCAACTTGAAATTGTGGATGTCCTTTGCAGGACGTTGCGGCCAACCCCAAGTTGATTGTCTGGGCACATTTACATTCAGTAGTTTGCTATTGCTTTCTGAACGAGAAGTCAACATTTGGATCCAACTGACCGGTGTAGGAATGAACCCACTGCCCTGCCGTCAGCGCATCAGACGTTTCAGGAAGAACGCCGTTTTCCTTTCGGCTATAATGACGTCATGCGGACATGGATTATGGATGTGCGATGATTACCATTTCAGGTGTGTCTAGTTTACCCTGTGTCAAAGTGCAGTGTTCCTTCTGGGAGGGGCAGCCATCATATGGATGCGGCGTGTTCGAATCCTGGTCACAGGATAGCTTTCAAGTATGGTGTGATCTTGGGCTTGATTCAGTGGATGGTTAAGTGCGGCATCCAAAGAATATACGAGGGGGTTTCAAGTGAAAATCTTAAAAGTGTGACAGAAATTATAATACACATGCCATTGTCATGTAGGCGGTCAATATTGTTGTTAAGGATGAGTGTTAAGCACGTGACATCACAGTGCATGCGAACACGGTGGTGTCATAAGGTCAGTTTAAAGATGGCCGCCCTACTTTTGACTTGCACCAGGGAGGAGCAGCGTTCTGTTATCCGCTTTTTGTTATCCGTAAAGGGGTGAAACCTATAGCAATTGAACGGTGAATGAAAGTCCAGTGTAGCGATGCATGCTTGTCAGTCTAGCAAGTGTATGAGTGAAAGTAGGAAGTTTCAAATCGGCGTGACTTCTGTGACAGACTGTTCACAACAGGGTCAGACACACTGAGTAGTGACCAAAAGAATTTTTGTCTACGGAAATCCAAGCATGTTATCGCTGCTGATTGACTTGCATTGAAGGTATGTGGTGACTACATCGAAAAATGATATGTTTTTTCTTTACTTTTTTTCCTTTTTCAGAATACATTCGCAAAAAACATTTAAGGTTTTCACTTGAAGCCTTCTCGTATTTAATGTTATCGGTTGGGTACTTTGATGTCTTTGTGTAGATCTGCTTTCGAGAATTCAGTTTGTCGGGATGATGTCATGATGTAACGAAAGTATTTAAAGTTATCTCCATAGGAGGTAGCTGACGCGTCGTCCCATCTCTTCTTCTCTCCTCTACATCTACGAGTGCTAATCAATACCTGTACATTTATTGCTCGTGATAGTTCAATGACATTATGGGACTCAAAGAAATTGATGTTTCTGATTCTTTGATCATTGCACTCCTGACTCTTAGCAGAGATGTTATCGTTGTCTGCCTCTTCGTAGAATTGTTACCGTTTTCTGACTCTGATTTCTTAATGTGATTTAGGTGTTGCCGTTTTTAATATCATACTCTAGTATTGTTGGTTCTTTGATGTCCCGTTGTGACGACATTCTCCAACTTTCTACCTCTCATGACACGCCCAGAGAGCGTGGGCTGAATTTTACTTTCACTTAGATATTTCGTTGCACAGTTTGTATACGTGCATCTACCAGCCATTGATTTCATTATATTCTACAGCCTGCTTTGACATTTTCAACGCTGTATGGTTAACAGAACGTTGTAATCTAATAAAGACGCACCCCACGTTTCTTAACCACATATCCCCCGGTGTACCCTAGCCCACTTTCTGGCCAGGCTGAGGCAGAGGTTGCATAATTATGGAGGATGGCAGCAGCTTCAACCCGACATATCAGACTCTGGTTTCCTGATGATAACATCCAGGAATAGTTGAGACTTTTGTTAACAGCAATATTAATCTTCAGCGATCTCATAGTAAACGTGGATGGATTTCATTGGTTGCTGATGGTGTACCGCGCCCTCTATTCATAAATTGGGTAAAAAATGGATGGGTTGTTCTTGTCCTGCAGTTGCAAGTTATATTTGTATATATATTTATATATATTTGTGTGGCTTTAGTTCATACCTAATGTTAATATCATGTTGATGGCTCTGGAAGCCAAGGGAAATTCATTACATTTATTTCATAAGAAGTAGTTAGTTTTTTTATTTTATTTTAAAAACAAACGTATCGCTGCCAAATCGCCCACAGCTGTGTTTGGAACACGGTATGCGGGATTACGAACTGCGTCCATGATCGCTTCGCCATGGAGGCGGCTCAATACATGTACATATGAGAATTATGGTCTATTTAATGATGAGAGAGAGAGAGAGAGAGAGGGAGAGAGAGAGAGAGAGAGAGAGAGAGAGAGAGAATGAATGAATGGATAATGGGGACAGGAAATTGGCTTGAGGGTAGTGCACATCCGTACCAACATATTGCCCCTAGCTCAATTCTGAGTAATGATCGGGTTCATTTTTGTTTAGAACCAACAAGGTTATGATGTCGACCCATGAGCACCGAGTAATTTTCAGACTCTTCCAGAGATTGTCCGGGACAGAAAGGTGGCCAGGAAGGGAATGTCCCTCGCCTCCTCATTATGCCGTGTCCGGGTATGCAGGAAGCACAGCAAAAGAACCGCATCCACGCCATAGGTTGTGTATGGTGCTAGCGACATATTTGTTTAGACCAATCGCCACTTCATGAAGGATGTGATGAGTATCACGCCAACCCTCAGTACTCCTCAGGACATTTCCTGGTATCATTTTAGGATGGGTCGCTCTGTGTGTGTGTTTGTGTGTGTGTGTGTGTGTTGGGGGGTATTTTTAAAGGTCCCCGATTCTATTGCGATTTACACCCCGTAGATGTTCATACTCTAACAGTTCACACCCCACAGATGTTCACACCCCACATATGTTCACACCCTAACAGTTCACACCCCGTAGATGTTCATACCCCGCAGATTTTCACACCCTGTAGATATTCACAGCCCGTAGATATTCACAGCCCGCAGTTGTTCACACCCCGCAATTCACACCCTGTAGATTTTCACACCCCGCAAATGTTCACACCCTGCAGATGTTCACACCCCGTAGATGATCACACCCCGCAGATGTTCACACCCCGTAGATGTTCACACCCTGTAGATGTTCACACCCCGTAGATGTTCACACCCCGTAGATGTTCACACCCCGCAGATGTTCACACTCCGCAGATGTTCACACTCCGCAGTTCACACACCCCTAACAGTTCACACCCCGCAGATGTTCACACTCCGCAATTGTTCACACCCCTAACAGTTCACACCCCTAACAGTTCACACCCAGCAGATGCTCACACCCTTAACAGTTCACACCCCGTAGATGTTCACACCCTGTAGATGTTCACAGCCCTAACAGTTCACATCCCGCAGCTGTATCTACTATGGGACTCCCTTCACAGTTACCGAAATGATATTTACATGTGGTGTGTTTACATGTGGTGTATTTCATTATGACTGAAATGACTAATGTTCTTCTATATACCTATAGTGTATCATTCGTGGAGCAGCCGTGCTCATCAACGACTTGCTCAAGTTCAAATCATAATGAACGCTAAATATAATCAGGAAGAGGGACGACATGATCACACACAAATACAAGCGATCGATTCCACCAAAATCTTTGTCACCGAACAAAAAGCAAACAGTCATAGCTGGAGAAGATGTTTACTTCTTGCCTGTTGATGCAGATTTGGGTCTCAATGTTCTTTTATATTTGTGATTGTGTACCCTTTTGTCGAGTTTCTTAGTTATATCTTGTGTAATTCGGATTCTAGTACCACATCGGCAGCAGCCATTCTCTGCTTTTATCCATACCTGGTAAACTCCATACTTCTACCCCAGCTGCTCATTTTATCAGACACGATCAGTATCCCAGGCTTAGACCTATGTCATTGACGAGATTGTTCAGTCGTGACATGACAAGCAATCATGACTCATCACTATCATCTGCTGTGCTGAAAATAAGGACGATCATATTTCACCACATCACTATTTACTATTTGTAGATAACAGGCTATATTCCGTGTATTCCTATTGTCTAGCGTATCCTTCGGTCTCAGCTTCTTTCCCTTTTACTTCTCTGGATGCCCTTCAATATCCATTAGTTGATTAATCAGCATTATATTACAAGTTGGAACTGAAAATCTCACAGACTTTGCATATCTTAGCTCAGCAACAATGGAGGATTTTTCATTAGACGTAGACTGGTCGTAGCAATGCACACGGTAAATAATATTAAAAGCCCGTGCCAACAAATTAAGCAAACACATTGAAAACATGGATCTTTCCCGTGGCCACATTTGCATATGAGTTACGGACCATTTCGTAATCACTGAAGAAGAAAATTTGAGCTTTTGAACTTTCATGAAATATCTGACAAATTCCAAGAATACCGTGGGCCAAGACGAAGACAATTACTGAAATTGCACTAGGTTTAAACAGAGTAGAAAACTGGCTCATAAACAACGTCATATCTGGGTAACTGAACATCTTTAGCCATATTAACTGATTCAGTGCCGAAGGATAATAAATGTGTCACCACATGTGACCTTACATTTGGGCAGAAGGACGATATATCGCCATACAAGAGTCATCGTGTTATGTGTTTTGTTTCGTAGTTTCGCCTTCAATTTCAGTGCTGAGTGAATGGAAATGTACATTATAGTACATGTTCATTTGTGTACCATGTTTGGTCAACACCTACTTTTTTCTTTGGCACTGAATCAGTTAAAGGTCACAATGGTTTTAAGACAATATAAAATAACACAAAGTAATGCAGCTTTACAGAACAGAGTTACGAACAAGACAAGGACGTTGCGGCGACTAGCCTTCATCGGCACACAAATACATAGATAAAACACAACATATAATCACGGAGGAGACCCTCCTGTGACTACATTTTTCAATGTATGTCTTCTCAAAGTGGGACATTCCTCACTCAACATTAATTTGTTGCTATTAAAAATAAAAGCTCTTAGATTTACTGAATTTCGAGTCCTGCATGCGGGTGCCTTGGCAGAGCCACATAAAATGATTTCGCCGGTCTTATACGGCCCGCAGGCCCCTGCTCTAAACGATGAAGACTGCAAGTGACGTGCGGTATTCTTATATTCAACGACAGTAAACGTGTTACTTACTGCCACGTTATACGTGTAAGTATATGTTAGTATGCACGCTTCATCAATAGCCCAACTGTGGGCATGTAGAGATAATTAGCCGTGTGATTTCGTGGTATTATAACCATGACATAAGTAATTACCCGCCTTGGCTGGTTGATAACCGAGGCGGATGTTTTGTTTAAACAATCGCTGGGAAAGTGGAATTGTTTGCGGTAGAAAGAACACATGCATTTATAATTGATGTGAGTTTTATAGAACGCTGGCATTTGTAAGACATGGTGGTTTGTGTTGGAGCGGCGAGGGATATTGAACGTTTTAGGGTGTTGGTGAAGGAGGGGGCGGAGGGTTTTAAAGAGGCCTGAAAAAAAAAAATGGTTTTAAAACGCGGGGAACAAAATTTTAAAATGGTTTTAAAACCCCGGGGAACAAAAAATTGGGGTTTTGGCGTTTATTTTGGTATTTTTTAAAATTTGGGGCATTTTGGAAAAAATTGGCCTTTTTGGGGGGGGGGGTCATGGGGAATAAAGAAGAGGACCGGCCGCCCAAATTTAGAAAACGACCGGGCCCTTTTTGGGGGCCCCCTTTTTTATTTTTATTTTTTTTTTTTTTTTTTGGGGGGGGGGGGGGGGGGTCCTCCTTTTGAAAATTTTTCCCCAACTCACTAGTAGGGGCCTTTTTTCCCTGGGGAAAGCCCCCTTTTTAACCCCGGTTTTCCTAATTTTGCAAAAGCAACTTAAAAGGACTTGGGAAACCCCCCCTAAAAAGGGAAAGGGAAAAATTTTCCCCTGGGGGGATTAAACCCCTTTGGCATAAATACCACCAGAATTTAAACACCGCCAAATCTTTGGGGCCTAAGCCTCCCCAGCCGGAAACGGCATTTGGGGTTTAATATTTCTATTTTTTATTTTTATGTTTATTTAGTTTTATTTTTTATTTTTTTTTTTTTGGGGGGTTTGGGGGGGGGAATAGGTGGGAGGGAGGGGTTGTTTTGTTCAAGGTGATTTTTCAACGATTCTATGTGTGGTGTTTTTTTGCGTGGTTTGCTTTCCTTTAATTGTCTTTTTCGCAAAAATGCAAATATTTCGGGGGCACTTGTAATTTTGCCCCCAAAGTCAAGGGGGGGTAAACTTTTAGCCCAACTTTTTCCGGGTGTTTTGGGTTAAACCTTTACCTGGCAAAAACCCACACCAAAAAAGGTTCACTATTGGGCCCCATAAAATCAGGCCGCAATTTTCCCTTTACTCCAGTGCCACCAGAAAAACCCCGATGAAGTGAATAAATGATAAATAATTTTATACACCCCCCAAAGATGTATCAATTGGGGGCCCATTTTAATTATAAATTCCGTTTTTCAGTGAAATAATTTTTCCTGCCCATAATTTTTGGAACCCAATTTGCAACCCTTGCTAGTTTACAAGGGGTTTTCCCCCTTTTGGGGGGGGAAAGCCCATTTACCCCCAACCTTGGCGATTTTGGAAATCGCCATAGGGGTTTTTAAAAACGGGGTCGATTGATTCACCGGCGGGTTTTTATATATGTCTTGTTTTTCCCCACGTTTTAAAAGTTTTGGAAAACCGCCCCGAATATGGGAAAACCTTTTCCCCAAAAAATTTGTGTCTTACTGGTGGGGGTTAAAATTTTGGGGCGAAGGCGGGTTTTCCCCCTTCCCAAAAATTTCCCCCCCCTTTCTTTTCTCTCTGTCTTTTTGCCCTTTTCCCCCTTATTCTATCTTTTCTATTTCTTATCCCCCTTCCCTCCCCACTTTTCCCCTGAAAAAAGAAAACATAGGAAATGAAAGGCTATTCCCCCATAAAAAGGGCCCAAAAACACCGAAATTTCTTTTAAATTGCCAAAAAAAAACCCATAAAATCCTGCCCTTTGCGGGAAAAATTTCTTTAAAATTTGGCAAAAAAACGAGCCTTTAAAAACCTTAAATTTTGGGGTTTATTTGGGGGGAAATTTAAAACCAAAAGTTTTATAATCCGGGGGATGTTGGAAACTTTGAAAGGGGGGGTTAAAGAAATTCGTTTTCCAACCCGGGGTTTTATTTTTTTGGCTTTCAAAATTCCCAAAAAAACAAACCCCGGGGGGTATGGACAACCCCCTTCCAAAAAATGCCCCGGGGTTTTTTTAACGGTGGGCCGGGGAATCAAACCAAAACCTTCACCGGGCCCCGGGAAACTAACCACTTCCCGGAAAAAACCTTCCCTCTTCTCTCTTTCCCCCTTTTCTCTCTTTCTTTTCCTTCCCTTTTCTTCTCCTTTTTTTTCTTTTTCTCCCTTTCTCTTCTTTTTCTTCTTTTCTTTTTTCTGTGGCCTGAAAAAAAAAAAACTGAAAAAGGAAATTTTGCGGGAAAAAAAAGGAAAAAAAATTGAGTTGAAAAGGCCCAAACCAGGCACCTAAAACCCCCTTACCCCATTGCCAAATTATTTTGCCAAAAAAGGTCTGCCCCCTTTTCCTTCCCAAAGACTTTTCCCCTTGTAAAAGGGCCCCCAACTAAACCCCGGGACCCCTTTCCTTGGAATATTACCCCCTTTTTGTAATTGTTACCTTGTACTAAATTTAAAAAAAAAGCTATTTTTTCATAGGTCTGGCCCCCTTTTTGAAAAAGGGCCCCGAATTTTTGTTTTCCCCCACCCTGGGGCTTTATTTTGAAGGGCTACCTCTTTTCCCTTTAAAAAATCATCTGATTTTTCCTTGGGGTATTGAGATCATTCGGGGGGGCCCTTCACCATTTTTCCCTCCCAACCCGTTCTTTCCTTTTTATGGGTTCCATTTCCTTGGGGCTTGGCGATCATTTTGTCCCACAGCCTTCTTTCTCTTGGCTGCCACCATTTCTGATACCCGACTTTCCCGGGTTCATAGGCTGCCACTTTTCCTTCTCCCCTTGGTTTTCCCCTTTCCTCTTTTTCCTCTTTTAACTTTCCCCTTTTCCCAGGTCTCCCACCTTTTTGTTTCCTCTTTCCCTTTACCCTTTATAGGCTCCCTTTTTCCTTGTATAGGTTAATCTTTTCCCTCTTCATTCCCTTTTTCCCTTGTACTTGGCCTAGCCTTTAAAAAGAAACTGGAAAAGGAAATTATTTCGTTGGTTAACCAAAACCCGTAAAACTGGGTTAGTTTAAACCCCGCCACCATCTAGCCACCAAATTCCTCTGCTCACTCAGGCCTAGCCATCTATTCCTCTATTCACTCAGGTCTAGCCATCTATTCCTCTGCTCACTCATGTCTAGCCATCTATTCCTCTGCTCACTCAGGTCTAGCCACCTATTCCTCTGCTCACTCAGGTCTAGCCATCTATTCCTCTGCTCACTCATGTCTAGCCATCTATTCCTCTGCTCACTCAGGTCTAGCCACCTATTCCTCTGCTCACTCAGGTCTAGCCATCTATTCCTCTGCTCACTCAGGTCTAGCCATCTATTCCTCTGCTCACTCAGGTCTAGCCATCTATTCCTCTGCTCACTCAGGTCTAGCTAACTATTCCTCTGCTCACTCAGGTCTAGCCAGCTATTCCTCTGCTCACTCAGGTCTACCACTATTCCTCTGCTCACTCAGGTCTAAGCCATCTATTCCTCTGCTCACTCAGGTCTAGCCATCTATTCCTCTGCTACTCAGGTCTAGCCATCTATTCCTCTGCTCACTTCAGGTCCTAGCCATCTATTCCTCTGCTCACTCAGGTCTAGCCATCTATTCCTCTGCTCACTCAGGTCTAGACATCTATTCCTCTGCTCACTCATGTCTAGCCATCTATTCCTCTGCTCACTCATGTCTAGCCATCTATTCCCCTGCTCACTCAGGTCTAGCCATCTATTCCTCTGCTCACTCAGGTCTAGCCATCTATTCCTCTGCTCACTCATGTCTAGCCATCTATTCCTCTGCTCACTCATGTCTAGCCATCTATTCCCCTGCTCACTCAGGTCTAGCCACCTATTCCTCTGCTCACTCAGGTCTAGCCATCTATTCCTCTGCTCACTCAGGTCTAGCCATCTATTCCTCTGCTCACTCAGGTCTAGCCACTATTCCTCTGCTCACTCAGGTCTAGCCATCTATTCCCCTGCTCACTCAGGCCTCGCTATCTATTCCTCTGCTCACTCAGGTCTAGCCAACTATTCCTCTGCTCACTCAGGCCTCGCTATTTATTCCTCTGCTCACTCAGGTCTAGCCATCTATTCCTCTGCTCACTCAGGTCTAGCCATCTATTCCTCTGCTCACTCAGGTCTAGCCATCTATTCCTCTGCTCACTCAGGTCTAGACATCTATTCCTCTGCTCACTCATGGTCTAGCCATCTATTCCTCTGCTCACTCATGTCTAGCCATCTATTCCTCTGCTCACTCAGGTCTAGCCATCTATTCCTCTGCTCACTCAGGTCTAGCCATCTATTCCTCTGCTCACTCATGTCTAGCCATCTATTCCTCCTGCTCACTCAGGTCTAGCCACCTATTCCTCTGCTCACTCAGGCCTCGCTATCTATTCCTCTGCTCACTCAGGTCTAGCCAACTACTCCTCTGCTCACTCAGGTCTAGCCAACTATTCCTCTGCTCACTCAGGTCTAGCTACCTATTCCTCTGCTCACTCAGGCCTCGCTATCTATTCCTCTGCTCACTCGGGCCTAGCCATCTATTCCTCTGCTCACTCAGGTCTCGCTATTTATTCCTCTGCTCACTCGGGCCTAGCCATCTATTCCTCTGCTCACTCAGGCCTAGCCATCTATTCCTCTGCTCACTCAGGCCTAGCCATCTATTCCTCTGCTCACTCAGGCCTAGCCATCTATTCCTCTGCTCACTCTGGCCTAGCCATCTATTCCTCTGCTCACTCTGGTCTAGCCATCTATTCCTCTGCTCACCCTGGCCAAGCCATCTATTCCTCTGCTCACTCAGGCCAAGCCATCTATTTCTCTGCTCACCCAGGCCAAGCCATCTATTCCTCTGCTCACTCAGGCCAAGCCATCTTTTCCTCTGCTCACTCAGGTCTAGAAATATATGATGAATATAACACTTAAGGTTTCTGGCAGAATGTTTATTGTTTAAAATAACTGTACCTACA
>JACEFZ010001061.1:50000-77500 GCA_014155875.1 Cepaea nemoralis | reverse complement strand
TTTTTTTTTTTTCCCCCCCCCCCACCCAAAAACCCCCAATTTTTTTTTTTTGGGGTTTTTTTTGGGGGAAAATTTTTGGGGGAAATTTTCCCCCAAAAAAAAGGGTTTTTTTTTAAAAAAAACCCCCCCCCTTTTCCCCCTTTTTTTAAAGGGGGAAATTCCCTTTGGGTTTTTTTTTCCCCCCTTTTTTTTCCTTTCCCCTTTTTTTTTTTTTCAAATTTTTCCCTTTTGGGGTTTTTTGGGTTTCCCCCTTTTTTTTTCCCCTTTTAAAAAAAAATTTCCCGGGGGGAAAAAACCCCCGGGGTTTTTTTTTAATTTTTTTTTTGGGCCCAAATTAAAAAATTCCCCTTTCCCCCCGGGGGGTTTTTTTGGGGGAATTTTTTTTTGCAGAAGCATGCGAAGGACAGACTTCCTCAAACACTGGCTCCATCTCCCTATATATTTATGTAGGTGTTTTTTTTTGCCTTTAACATCAAGAATTTAAAAACCGTCCTGGCGTCTGATTTCTCCATTGTTCTGACAAACCGTCGCATGTGCAGATCTGGTCAATAGGGTGTGTTGTGCCATGCACCATATCGGGAAAACCAGTTGAGGAGGGAAATGTATAATTCATATGTCCATTACAAATTGAATGAACTATACATGTGCCAAATTTCAATTTTCTGTCTACAAAATTACCGTCTATATATCTGGTTTCTGACGCAAATACTAGAAATGTCAGCTACTTTATTTTTGCAAGTGAACACAATCTATAATCGCTCTGTCTCTCTGTCTCTCTGTCTCTGTCTCTCTCTCTCTCTCTCTCTCTCTCTCTCTCTCTCCTCCCCCTCCACACACACACACACACACACACACACACACACACACACACACCTTTTCTGCATTATTTATTTATGCATTTATTCAGGTCACGAACGACATTATGTGTCGGGTGTGCAAGATCTCATTAAAGAGAAATAATCAGATCAGATATGTAAAAGGGAAATAAAAATCTGTCCATCTCGTTCAACCTGCTTTAACAGCCTTCTTTATAATTGTGGTGGTTCATGGTGCGGGTTTAGTTTCTTTTTTTTTCCCGTGTCTCAGATTTAACTGACTTTTCGATGCAGCAGAGTTTATGTCTGTGATGTCAGATGTGGGTTTAGCCGGTGGGGTATCCTTTGTGCCTGTTTCTTCCTGCTTTTCCTTTTGTCAGTAATGGCTCATAGTCTGTTTTGAATGAATTTAGTCCTTGGAAGGACTCATCCTTTTGTTGTTTTATTAACTTTTTTGCTTTTTCTATGTGCCTGAACAATGAACATCGCAGCAATCCGCATGGCTGCCTCCTCTGTGGGTAGTTTGTTGAGTTTGTCGGACTATTCGAATATCTCTTTGTGATCTTCGAAAATTGTATAAGTTTTCTCCTCTAGGTTGTCTAGGCTTTCGTCAACTTTCCGATTGAAAACTGGTTTCCCCTTGAATTTATTGGTGATTAATTTTGAAAGAGTTGCTGGCTTCAGCTTTATTTTTCTCAGTTGTCTTTGTCCTGGCTTCAGTTTTTTTTTTAAATCTCCCTTTCCATTCTTCGTCGTTGTCTTTCTGTTTGTAATGCGTGTAGTATTTCTTCGTTCTTTTTGTTTATCTGAGCCAAGGTACGGCTGGCAAAGATTAGTTTCATCTTCGTACCAGGGCATGCGGGAGTACATGGGCTGACGAGCTTGCAGGTAAGGCTACTGTGGAGGGCGGACGCGCTATGGACCAGGCTGACATTCTGAATGCTCTACGAGAAGTAAGACTATTGCGAGAACCAAGTGGTGACTGTGAATCTACAACCATGGTCAGACTGCGAGAACTGCAAATTAAAAGAGGTGTTGCCAAACAAGAACACTACGCAGGTAGCCAAAGAAGGTTGATTAACCAACACAGAACTGGTGTCGTGAGCCGCTACACGCTGCGGGATTTGCTGAGGAGGAGATCCGAGCACTTATGGACTGAATGGTACGATGTACAATGAGGATGATTTGTCGACTAACTAACTAACTAATCTTTATCTGAGCCATGCGTGTCACCGCATTGCTGGATGCTGCGCTGAATTTTTTTTAAATTTCTTTCAGAACAATCTTGCGTTGCTGCCGGTGTCTTAGGTACCATTGTCATATTTCTTTATTTAATAAGAAAGAGACAAGCGTTGATTGTTGGTACATATAATGACAATAGAGGCGTTAGAGAACATCGTGACCACGGGAAAGATCAGTGGGAGAACAGACGGAGGCAGACCGAGAGACACGCGATGCTGGATGGACTGAGACGGTGGCAATGGAGGAATATCACAACCAGGGTTGATCTGGGACCCCATAATCACTCTGTTAATCTTACATCTAGATCCCAACCGGTCGTGTAGAGTTCGTGGGGTCTGCCGAGTCTCTTCCCGTGTGCGCTACGAGAGGAGACTGAAGCTTTTATGACGACAGTGAAGTAAATAAAGTTCCCCTTTTATGAAGACAATGAAGTAAATAAAGGACCCCTTTTATGAAGACAATGAAGTAAATAAAGGACCCCTTTTATGAAGACAATGAAGTAAATAAAGGACCCCTTTTATGAAGACAATGAAGTAAATAAATGACCCCCTTTTATGAAGACAATGAAGTAAATAAATGACCCTCTTTTATGAAGACAATGAAGTAAATAAAGGACCCCTTTTATGAAGACAATGAAGTAAATAAAGGACCCCCTTTTCACGCCATATATTGTATTGGGTATGTGGTGTTAGCGCGACATTTTAGACAAATTTGACACTCGTTGAGTGATGTAGGCAATATCAGGTAGCCACCCTCCTCCTGCTGCTGCTGCTGCTGCTGCTGCTGCTCCCCCCTCCTCCTCCTCCTCCTCCTCCTCCTCTTCTTCTTCTTCTTCTTCTTTCTTTCTTTCTTTCTTTCTTTCTTTCTTTTGTCCCCAAGTTGAAGATATACCCACAACTAACTTTAGCTATTTGTAGACTTCATCATAATTGATTGGCCTTTGCTGAAAAACTTCTTTACAGGATAAGTTAGTTAGTCTCACGCCAAAACACTCCGTGTGCCTCACATAACATGATTGGAAAGTTCCTATTCTGTGCCTCCCTCATGGGCCCCAGTAACGCAAAGAGGTTGGATCACTTTTACTTCCCAGGACATTTCCTTGTGCACATTTTACGCCGCGTCCACCTGGAAGTGCAGGTCAGTGATAGCAAATCCCCCACATCAAGGGGCATACGATCACCGTCCGGCAGGCAATCCATCTAGACACTACACCACTACCACTCTCACAGAAGGAGATATCCGTTTGCACTGACAGTTATCCATGGTCGCAATCAAATCAATATGCATTTTCCTGTAAGAAGAATGCCAGCATCTGTGATAGTGAGCGCAGTTTCACAATGCCGACATGCGGGTTTCAGGTCAGACGCAGACGATGTGATAAATTACCGCTTGGCGTTGGTTTTCACAATGTTGTGGTCGGAAATCTAGTTAACTTAACAGTGCCTTGAAATCACAGACAACCGAGAAATGCTGGGGTTGACTGCGACTTTCTGTAAAGGACATGCAACTTGTGTGTAATAAAAGGGCAACTAAGATTTACAGCAGCGACCAACCAAAAGCGGTCGACGTGGCCGAAAGGAAAAGAGCGCTCGCTCGTAAATTTCCTGTACGCTAATTGCGGGGTATAGGGATGAACCCCTGCAGCGGTCATTTGAATTTCAACTTTGATTTCTCATTCAGAAATCAAAGGCAAACTACTAAACGTAAAATTGCCTACAAAATCCATTTGGGGTCGGGGTTGGTTGCAACGTCCTGCAAAGGACATTCACTATAGTTAGACCCGACTAAATCTAGAAGAACCAACAAGGAGGTGATGACACACAGCGTGGGAACCGCTGCAGTAGTAGATGCACTATGATCTGGGAGTTAGCTAGGAGTCTTTCACTATATCCTGACTGTGACATTACACGATTTTGTAATTGGTAAAAGTTAGTAGCATATCCTTTTAACGGAGCAGTCAAACCCAAGCATTTTTTTTTTATTGTTCGTGATTCCTGGGCAAGTTTACGTTGAGTAGTTTGCCAATGCTTTCTGAACGACAAGTACCCATACCATTTTATAAAAAGGCTAACACAGCTGTGTTTCGAACACGGTATGCGTGATTACCAACTGCATCTGTAAATCCTTCGCCACGGAGCGGGCCATGTTAATTGTACAAAGGGATTAATTAATCTTATACCATTGACTCGCGCAAGCGCAGATGACTGTGTCTTTTGACAGATGTAAGCATTAAAAATCCTATTAAGAGAGGTGTGAGACAGGGATGTGTAATGTCTCCAGATCTGTTGTCCCTGTACAGTGAAAATATTTTCAGAAATGTAGAAAATATTAAAGGAATCATCATTGGGGGACATAACATCAATAACATTAGATATGCGGATGATGTTGTGTTGATTGCAGACACTGAGCAGGATCTGCAACATTTAGTAGATTTAGTAGGTTGTTGCACACAGTAAACAACTAAGGTTAGAATTAAATTGTAAGAAGACACACATAATGGTCGTCACTAGGAAGACGGAAATACGACAGTGTAATATATAATTACTTGGCAGTGTTCTTAAACAAGTGAATCGGTACAATTATCTCGGAACAGTCATAACATCTGGTGGGAGATGCCTTGAAGAGATTAGAACAAGAATCGCCATGGCGAAATGTAGCTTTTTGCTAGATTGAAAACACACTAACCAATGATAAGATGTCAATTGCTACGAGAATAAGTGTTTTGAAGTGCTACACAGAATCTGTACTTTTATATGGATGTGAAGCGTGGACAATGAGCAGACAAGCTGAAAAACATCTGATGGCATTGGAAATGTGGTTTCTGAGGAAAATTCAAAGAATACCATGGACAGACAGAAAAACCAATAACCAAGTCCTACAAGAAACAAATGAAAACAGTAGACTGATTAGAGAAATTAGACGTAGACAGTCACAATGTCTTGGCCACGTTACGAGAAGAAATAAATTAGAGAACTTCGTGACATCTGGCAAGATCGAAGGGAAGAGAACAGGGGGAAGGCAGAGAAGTAAATACCTTGATGGCTTGGCCACCTGGTATGGTCGAGACAAGAACACTGAGCTGGTCTACGACTTTGGTGATCGTATGAGATGGCGAAACATTACCGCCCACTCTTATCGGCATGGCACATGATGGATGAAGTGAAGCAATAATAACAGGGGCCGAGACATCCCTACAGCAGGTACTCTCACTGATTTGCATGTAATGCGAAAGGAGTTTACCAAATATACAAAGGAGCCTTTTCCGCCTGCTGAGGTGTGTTGTTTATACGGTGCTATTGCACAGGCAAATCTGGACTGGATGTGTGATGTGTTATATATCACTGCGGCCGCCTTACTCATCATCATTTCATCTTGTTCCTCTTGTACATTGTGTGGCGCCCTACTTTCTAATACATTTTATAGTGCTCTTTTTAAATCAAAGCATGCCTGCTTATATTGGGATTGGAACTAGGACTGTCTGTCCCGCCAGGCAAACGTGCAAACCACTACCACCGCGGCTCCAGCAGTTCACGTAACTTGACTCTTAAAGTTCGTTTGTTGTTGTTGTTGTTGTTGTTGTTGTTGTTGTTGTTGTTGTTGTTGTTGTTGTTGTTCGGATTCCAAATAGAATAGACCTTCGTCAGATATAGAGCGGTACAATAATGAAAAGAGATAAGGATATGGAAATGACAATACCTTTCTGTCTTTCTGTTTGTTGTCCTTGACCGCTCTATGCCGTTAGGCGTCGAGGCTTGTTTGATGATTGGTTTCCGCTCGTTCGGTTGCTTGGTATGCTGGGATAGTGTGGGTTTTAAGGTGTTGATGACTGAGTCCATCCATCTTTTTCGTGGTCTGCCTCTAATATATATATATATATATATATATATATATATATATATATATATATATATATATATATATCATCTCATCATGTTCCTCTTGTACCTTGCGGTGTCGAGGTGAAGTATAAACTTCGTGAGAGTGGCCGATTATGGGCTTCGTATATCGACATTCCCATGGATTCTGCTATTCCCTCTGTCCAACGTTTACGTGGTCGGCCTCTTCCTCTGTTTCCATCTGGTCTGTACGTCATTGCTTGTTGTGGCATGCTGTTGACTGGTAACCTACTTGCATGGCCAAACCATTTGACTTGCTGCTTTCTAATAAAATCTAGTGCTGCTTTAACCCCCACTTTAGTCCTGATTTCTTCATTTCTGATCTTATCTCTTCTTGATACGTTGAGTATTCTTCTGTTGTTGTGATTTTTCTTTTCTCTTTTTCTGTCATTGTCCATATATATATATATAATGGCAATATGAAAGAGAATAATAATGGAGAGGAGATTTCCTTGGCCGGTCTGTGTGTCTGTATTTAGCTCATACGTCACGTGACTGGCTCCTCACATCAGGCTGAGTATTTCAAGAAAAGCCATTTGTTTATAATAATATTACACATCTCTTTGATCTCTTGGGTATTTTGATGGGATAGCTAGCCTTTCATGTCGTTTTTGTGTGGCCTTTATCAAGTTAATGAAATTGTGTTGAATCCCATAATGTCTGCAGAGAGATTCGCTATCAACGCGACCATTTGCCCTTTTTTTTTTACGAGGGCGAGTCAATAAGTAAATTACACAGTTTGTGGGATGGCAGGTGCATGTAGTTTGTGATTTCTAGAGGTGTCATTTGGTGTCAGCAATATCGAACTTTATATTCCCGTTCGTCAGGTGGCGCTAGGTGTCCCATGCGCACGAGCTGCGCATAAACAAAATGGCGATTGTACTTACGGAGTGTACAACCAAAGAGCAACATGCTGTTGTACGTTTTTTTAGGAGGGGGGGGGGGGCAAAAGGTCTGCCTGCAAAGGACATTCATATGGAAATGCTTCCTGATTATGCTGACAAATGTTTGTCCCGTAAAGCAGTGCATAACTGGGTAGAAAAATTTTCTCAAGGACGCTATAAAATTGTTTATGAAATCCCGATCTGGTCGTCCTGTTGAAATTGCAACAGAAATATCCGTGTAGCGGGTGCAGGAGATGATTAGAGGTGACAGGCGAGTAACGATAGATTCTGTAGCATCTGCAATAGGGTGCTCACATGGATCAACATACAGCATACTGCATGATCGAATCGGAAAAAAACCGTCCAGGACTGTTGACTAGAGGAGTGTTGCACCTTCATGACAATGCCAGACCTCATAGGACTCGATTAACTCAGGAGAAAATTAACCAATTAAGGTAGGAAGTTCTGGAACATCCACCTTACAGCCCCGACTTAGCCCCTAGCGATTTCCACCTTTTTTTGGTCCATTGAAAACCCACCTTGGCTGGAGACATTTCGCGAATGACGCCGAAGTTGAATGTGAAGTGAAAACTTGGTTTAGAAAATAGGGCACCCAGTTGTATGCAGCCGGTTTGGGAGGACTGATAAAACGATGGGTTAAGTGCATCAATGTTGGTGGAAATTATGTTGAGAAATAAAGGGAGAAAGTATGTATAAAAATAAACTGGTTTCAGGTTGTTATCATATTTATTTATTTTTCTGCGACCATTTGTGAATTACTTATTGACTTCCCTCTTGTATAATTCACAAATTCAATATAAAGTGATGAATTCATTTAAATGTTTCGCTCCACTATTATATAAACACTGGCCCCATCTCCCTGTGAATCTCTGTAGGTGTTTTCCCCTGTAACATCAAGAATTTTATCACAGTCCTGGCGTTTGATTTCTCCATTGTTCTGACAAACCGTTGGATGTACAGAACTGGTCAATATGGTGTGTTGTGCCATGCACCATATGGGAAAACCAGTCGAGGGGGGAGGGGGAATTAATATGTCCATATCAAATTGAATAAGCTATACACGTGCAAAATTTCAATTTTATCTCCGCATACTCCTTCATGGTCAGACCAAAGACTTATGAGAAACCCCTTGTACATGCATGATCTGTTTGGTCAGATGGTTGTCTGTTCGTGTTTTCATGTTGTGTCAGTATTACAGCTTCTTCTTTCTGAAGTAATCTTCCTATTGCCAGTCAATGACAGTAATAGTTATTCCTCTATAATTGTCGCACTCCTTGGGGTCTGATTTTTCTGCGAAATGTGCTTCTCTCCGGTCCCCTGGTACATCTTCAATCTCTAAGGTGTGGCTAAATAATGTGCGTAATAATTTAGTAGAGACATTTACAACGTATTATTCCTCGCTGACAATTATGTTGGAGTCCGTTGGCAATGACGGCTCTGTGGCGAAGGAGTTGGTGACGCAATTCATAACCCCGCAAACCACGTTCGAAACACAGCGATTTGGCAGCAAACCGCTTTGCGTTGGTTTTCATACAGTGTTATGAGTGCCAGTCGTTCATAAAGCAATGACAAACTACTGAACGTAAACGTTCCAAGAAATCACAAACCACAAAAAAATACTGGGGTCGACTGCGACGTTCTGTGAAGGATATGCAACTATAGTGTGTGTGTGTGTGTGTGTGTGTGTGTGTGTGTGTGTGTGTGTGTGTGTGTGTGTGTGTGTTTTGCCTCAATATAAAATTCAATATCTCATTAACCAACTGAGGGAAAATGATGAGATTTAGCATATAACCTTATCATTATGTCCACCCAACTAAAAAAATTTTGTTCTGGAGATTTTACAGCAGATTTCAAAGTTTGTTTATATGTGGTATACAATTTACGACTTAGAGATTACGTCCATTATTTTAACAGTATTACAGCTTCACCAAGACACATCCCCGCATTTTTTTAAAATTTTCACGTGATTTCCGTTTTGAAACAACAGCGCGAAGTTCGGGGGGGGGGGGGGGGGGGGTGGGTTCTTCAGAGGTGTCTCCAAATGGGGGTTCTTTCATGAAACGTGATTATATAAATAAACTAGCTGACAAGGCCCGGCTTCTGGCGGGGATTTATCTATCTATCTGTCTGTCCGCCCGCCCGCCCATCCATCCATCCATCCATCTACCTACCTACCTATCTATCTCCTGCCTGCCGGCCGACCGACCGACCTACCTACCTACCTTTCTGCCTACCTACCTACCTTTCTGTCTGTCTGTCTGTCTGTCTGTCTGTCTGTCTGTTTGTCTGTCTGTCCGCGCTATTAAATATTGATAAAAGTTACTGGAAAAAATGTGAGGACCATGTGTTGAAAGAGAAAGAGGACTATTGGAGAAAGGATGGATTGAATTTTATGCAACCGAGAGCAATCATCAACCTACTGGAATCGTCCAACACAGATTAAGGTCTGAGCAGATCGCAGACCTTAATCTACGTACACACTTACTGGGATATTTTGCTCCAACTATTCAGACGAATTGCAGGTCCTAAACATTACAGCATCAGCATCAGCTGAAGAAACAAGAAGAAAATGAAAAATAAGGTAAGAAATATAGTCCTTCTACTTTCCTGTTAATTTACAAATTATTTACCCCGTGCCTCTGTAAATTCTCTGTCTTTACTAATATTACACATTTTTTTTTCAGAGACTCCCGAGGGTCGTCGCTGGAGCTACGGAGTTCGTGCTTTGTGCGACGCTTTCCGCGCTGCGGAAAGAAACTGAGCCATATGGGATAAAAACCCGGTGCACTGCAGCCGACCCTGTCGAATTTAAGCTACTTCTTTCATTGCACCCACTCCCATACGAATCCGGATACGCCTTTGTGTGTCATCTGAATTGGCAGGTCTCCAATTACTGTAAACTTAATTTTGTTAGCGAGAAATCACTAGTTCAGCAAAACATCAAAGGAATGTCGCCGCTTTTGATGATTTAAGTTGTTTATGGACCTATCAAAGACATATTCCTTGGGTGGGGGTAAATATAAGACGGCTGGAAAAATTTCATAACGATGCAACAGACAGTTTTCAAAATAATTGATCGTGAATGAAGGCATTCAAATCGGAACATACTATAACTGTTTCTGTGGACAGTGAAACACCTAAAACCTGTAGTGGGGACATTACCGGCCTAGGTCTGATCACAGCCCGCCCGTTTGTGCTGTGTTGTGTCACGTCTTGATTGCACCCTAGAATGTCTCTCCGCGGGTGTGAACTGCCAGTACTGACCCTGCACACCCTGATGGTTTCACAGCTTGTAGGGAGAAGGAGAACTCCGTAACACCGTCCCTGTGAAGATCTTGCTTTAGTTCCGGGTCGGAAGACAATTCTCTACACCAGTCACCTAGATTGATTATTGATCGATTGATTTAGGAACCGACATCACAGCATTCGGGGCATTCCCATAAGCGCTCCGTCCCCATCCTCAGAAGCCAGCGAAGAGTTCCAACCCCAATAGTACCAGTAGCAATCTGATTATATGTCAGTCTCGCCTTTCATCTAAGCGTCGAGCATCGGCCAGATCCCCTCGTCACTCCACGCTGTCGCATTCTTGCCAGACCATGGTGATCCATTTGCTCCTCCGAGGTGTACACGTGCTCCAACAAGGCCGCAACCACGTCTGCCTTATCATGCATCAATACTCCAACAGGCCACCTAGAAAGATGCAAGCGCTGTCCATGACTTTGACGAAGCGAATGTCAATGCATCAACTTGAGGGTTAAAATGCAGCCTTCCACAGGAAACAAAACCAACCAGCCAGTGCAGTTTTAGAAGCTTCCAACTACTACCTACATCAAAATCTTCTCCATCCTTCGTGGGGTTTAATTGCTTCTCAGTTTCTACTATATTGCGTCTCTTACAGCTATTTTCTTGCTTCCCTTCTTTTGGATGAACTTCTGTGGAATCATATGGGACGGGCCAATTCAGGAGTTCCTCAAAATATTTAATCTATCTGCCCATGTGATCTTTAATCTGAATGAATTTTCCCATTACTTTTCGTATGTTCACTTAATTGGTTATATTCCCTAGCTATTTTTCTTGCGATGCTGCAGTGTATAGATACTCTTGTTAGTTAAATGCCACTGGACCTGTGAGCATTCTTTGTGCATCGGATCGTTGAGATAATCACAGCCTGCCGCGCAAGCCAACCACCACATCATGCTATACGCTAGACTTTGCTAAAGTTCAAGTACTCTTCACTCTTTTTGCCTTCCTGCTTCCCCTGCTCCGCTCCCCACACTCTTCACTCTCACGCACTCTTACATGTTCATACTTCAAGTATTGCATTACATATTCAACATCTACAAACAAAACATACGCGTGTATATGTATGAGCGCTCGCCGAGGCGGCGGTTCCTCGGTTGCCAGTCAAAGGTTCAACAGACTGTCCCTGTTATTTATTCTCTGCGTGATGTTTCGGTAATCGATACCCTTTTCGGATGGCTTGGCGTGAGTGGCGCTGACAAAATAGTGGTTTTTTCAACGACGGAAAGGCGGTTATTATCCATTTGCGGATCCTTGTCACGGCATAGTGTCTTCTCTATATAAATCTCAGCCATTGAGCGTCACAGACTGCATTAAGCCTGAATGGAGGCAAGTATAATTCAGGGAGATTGCCTTTGCATTACCGTTGGTATGACGTTTTGCTTCTCCGCAGTGGGTGATAAGATGCCTGCTTTTTGGTTTAACTAATGTTGTTTCATCTCGTAGTGCATGGAGATTTAAGGGACGTTTTATGGTCGAGGTTTGCAGCACGGCATAAATTGGTTTCTTATCGTTAATTCAATTACAACTGTTAAACGCGTATTCTTTGGCGCTGTCCTTCAGAATGTGTGCAGCGTTTCGATATATCTTAGTGGTAAGTGAACGTTTGTGTTATATTTTCATTAGTTAATCTGCCATGTTTGACTTCCTTCTTTTAATATTAGCATTCTACTGGTGCTGTTGTTGTTACTGATGTTGTTTTTGCTGCTATTGTTGCTGACGATATAATTGTTTGTGCTGCTGCTGTTGCTGTTATTGCTGCTGCTGCTGCTGTGCCGATATTATTGCTAGTGGTGTTGTGCTTCTGATTGGTCTATGTAAGGCGATCTCGTCATCATTCAGCTTTTGTCCTCGATGTTTGTTGCTCTTCATTTCCATTGTATGCTTCTCTTCATTTCCCCTTCTTCTCTGTAGTTATCTTCGTCGTCGACTTCTCTTCATCTTCGTTGTCACACGTCGTTCTTGATGATAATATCAATGTTCTTGATGATCTTTGCTTGATATTGTCGTGTGATGGTCGTTGTCTAGGTAACGATGTTCATGGTGTGTCAATTGAGATATCTAACTGTCTCTTAATCCAACTCACCCCAGAAGTGCATATTCACCAGTCATTAAACAAGATTCCGTTGGCGCACATAATCCTTTATTACAGAAATAAGACGGACAGACGGAACATGTTTATACATCCAGAAATAATGTAATCCATAGAATATAATATCCTCCTCACAATTTAACCAGCACACATCAATGCCTTCTCACGGCCTGCGTCTTATCAAATCCACAAGACAGATAATCCAGCTACTATCCACGGCTGGATCTCCTACAATACAACCCACACATTGGGTTGGAGCCACTGCTCAACTATGCAACCCACTCTGGGTTTTGGCCCTCACTCCCTATAGAACCCACTCTGGCTCAGGCCTGTCTTCACAACTAGGAGAAACAACACAACACGGAGATCTCTAACTCCGCTTCTCCTTAGACTACCGATCAGTTCGGCATCTACACATCAACTGTCCTGAAGTCCCTTGACTTCACACAAAACTAGACTGTCCTTCCCCCATCCCATGGGTTCCACCCTCACCCTTCCCATTATTTCTCAGGACTGGCTGTTTTCTCATCGTCAGGTCAGTCACTTTACTGTCTCCGACTCTCATCTCCATTCTTTCTCATGCCCGGTCACTCACCTCAATGTCACTGACCCAGGCGTATGTTTTTCTTTTTTCTTTTTTTTTTCTTTTTTTTTTTTTGGGGGGGGGGGGGGGGGGGAATCATCTATTTGTTTGCATACTCTATATTTCCTTCTTATTCGTCTTTTTTAATAACCTCCATTTCTATATCGTACTTTTATCTTTCCTTTTCTTTATGTCTCTGTCTATTATTCGCTAGTTACTTCATTCTTTAGTCTGTCTGTATTTATTTATGTCTGTCTTTTTTCTGCTTTATTTGTTCAATCTTTCCCTCTTCCTGTCTTTCTCACATGTCTGTTTATTTCCTGCCAGTGCCACTTACCAACAACTGATATCGATGTATTTCCGTTGACTCAGCCCTCGCCACGTATCATTCCACCGCTGCAAAATTGATTAGCCTGGGAAGTTCTCGCAGCATCCGAGTAATGTGTCTATTCAATGCATAGGTATTGATTGTCACACAGAGAACTGGAAACGGTGCAAGAAGGAAGGGAACGAACGAACGAACGAACAAACAAACTTTATTTCTAAAGGGTCAAGAATTGCGCACGCAAGGAAGCAAATAGAGCACGCACTATTCACTGTGAGGAAGTTAAAAATCACCTGTGCTGTTTTCACTTGAAGTCGAGGATTGTCGACATCCTCATCATCAAGTGCCTTGCCAGCTGACATGGGCGATCATGCTTCTCCGCATCTTATGATATTCAACGACATGTATCATTTTGTTTGCCTACATCCTTCCATATCATGGCACAAGTCGGTCAAGTATATTTTTTTCTTATCTTCCTCTATCTGCTGGTTATTCTTCAATCACTAAGGTGTGGCTAAATAATGTGCGCAATAATTTAGTAGAGACATTTACATAATTTACGTTATTTTTTTCTTATCTTCCTCTGTCTTGCCAGTTGTCACAAGATATCTCATAATGTGCCCAACAATGATAGTTGCCTGTTTCTGGTGGTTGTAATGAAGTTGTTCTGGCCTCTTTCAAGACGTTTGGATTACGCATGTTTAATTCCTATGGTCGTGTAACTACATACACTCGGCTATCCGTGCTATCGTAACCCTATGTGTATCTAAACATGAATAAAAAAAGAATGTAACTTGGCCACTCTACGGATTGAAAGATACACACAGGTAAAAGCTAGCGTGTCCACCAAAATCTTTATCAACAAACAACAGCTTAAAAATCTGAAATACGTGGGTGATTCGCATGAAAAACTTAACAGTGTGGTCATTCATTCAGTAGCTCGTCCTTTGCAGAACCTAGCTCCCATAACAACCTTCCGGAAGACCTCTCGATCATAAGCAAGATGTCCCGTGTCCGATGCACCCATCTGGAGATCATCCGCCACATCCTGCACCCATCTTATCTTTGGCCTTCCTCTTCCTCTCTTCCCAACCATATACCCCTCCATTATTGTTCTCTCCAAACTTTCGTGACGTTTCAAGTGACCAAAATATTTCAATTTTCTTTGTTTTATCGTCTTTAATAGCCAACCTTCTTCAATATTCAGCCCTTGAAGTATGGATGCATTTGTTCTTTTCTTTACCCAAGATATCCTTAGAACCCGTCTATAACATTTATATACAAAGGCATTTATGCACTGTTCAGCCTGTTTAGTAAGTGTCCAGGTCTCACATGTGTATGTTGCAATGGGAAAGATGCATGCTCTTAAAGATCTAATTTTTGTAGTTTTATCTGCCTCTCTCCAGATAGAAAAGTGTGGTAGAAATTACAATAACCATGCTATAGTCTTGTAACCTGTCAGTATTGTTGGTAAGGATGTCAAGAGAGTTAAGCACGTGGCATCACGGTGCAGGCGAACACTGTGACGTCATAATGACAGTTTAAAGATGGCCGCCCCACTTTTGACATGCACCAACGAAGAGCGGCGTTATTTTATCCGTCTTTTTTATCAGTGAAGGGGTGAAACTTATATAAATTCATCGGCGAATGAAGGTCTATACATGCCTATCAGTGAAGCAAGTGCATGGGTGGAGAAAGAAGTTTCAAAACGCATGACTTCAGTGACAGACTGTACACGACCGGGCCAGGCAAACCGAGCAGTGGCCCTAGAGTCAGTCGATTTTTATACACGAATCCAAGCATTGGATGTTGGATGGCTTGCATTGAATACAGTGGTGATTTTTTTTTTTTTCAGTTCGCATATCCTTTACAGGACATCGCTGTCAGTATCAGCATCTTTCAGCTGATTGTTGATTTCTTGGCAGGATTACGCTCAGTAGGTTGCCGTTGCTTTCTGAGCGACCGGCTCACATACCCCGTAAGTTACCGACGCAGAGAGAACCGCTGCCGATTCTCGCTCAACGTCACGTTACACACGAGAGTATTCGGGATTGCGCAGAAAGTCGTGTAACGCCTAGACCAGGGAGACCGGCCAGTGGTGACTACGTCGCAAAAATTATACATTTGTCCTTTACTTTTTTTAGAATATTTTTCACCCCCCCCCCTTCTCACCTTTACACACACACACACACACACAAGCGCACGCACGCGCGAGCATGCACACGCACACACACACACACACACACACACACACACACTTTTAAGGTTTTCACTTGAATCCCACTTTTACGTACCCAGGCTGTGTGTGCACGGCTATCGTGACCTAATATGAATCTTAACATGAATGAACATAGAGTGTAACTTTGAAACTCTAGGGATTGAAAGATACACACAGGTAAACCCGAAGTTTACCACCAAAATCTTTGTCAACAAACAAAATGGAAAAATTCAGCTTAAAACCCTGAAATACACATTTTACATTTTTGAAGGAACAAACAATGAAAGCGCTAAATCGGGTAACGAAAATATGGGTAGGCGGAACGAGATTGGAGTGTTGAAAAACGAAACAAAAAGAAGTATGCTTGTGAAATGTCGGTTTTAAAGCTAAGTATTCGATTATTATTATTATTATTATTATTATTATTATTATTATTATTATTATTATTATTATTATTATTGTTGTTGTTGTTGTTGTTGTTGTTGTTGTTGTTGTTGTTGTTTGTTGTTGTTGTTGTTGTTCGTTGATAAAGACTGGTGGGAAAGTTGGCTTATGTCTGCCTATCTTTGCCACAAGCATTGAAACTTGACACAAGCGTTGTGCAAGGGTCAGGAGGGTGTCAAAGGAGAATACTCAACCAACGCAGATATACGCTGAGGGAGATGTTGAGGAGGGGATCCGTGCACCTGTGTGCTGCTTCCTTCAGTGTGTAGTGGGGACAATCTGACGAATAACCATGTTGTGTTCATTCGTTTTTCGCTGTCAAATTGGCAGCTGTCATCTCCTCTTTTTTTTCGGTGAAAATTTTACCTAACTCTACTTATTAAACTTAGGCAGTATAAACAAACACCTGAAGGATAGGGAAGCTTTACAGAAAACAAAGGACGTTACGGCGATAAGCCATCGTAAGCAAATAAACACAAGAAAACACAACATTTAAACCACAAAGAAGACACTTCAGTGACTGCATAAAGATATAATAACAAAACGAGATCAATGCGAAAATGAAAACATTGTTTACCTGACTTATAAACGTAAATTACAAGACCTCTGAAGTCGGAGTGGGTTTTCCTGTTGGCGATGGACAGTGGTAATAGGGAAAGCTAGTCAACAAGCAAAGATCAGTCCCGTGATCTAGAAGCAGTAGCAGGTGTATGGACTACACTTGAGTTCAAAGGGAGCGAACGCACAAAAACAAAAATATATCCACGGCGATCCCTCAGTTGAACTAAATTGTATTCATACTTTATTTGTCTTAACTCTGCCACCCATGTAGATTTCTTCATGGAGAACGTATAGTCATCGGCGCTGAAACCCTGCGACCAGGCAGTCAGTTAACGTGAGAGATGGATTCCCCTTTCTCGCTGTCTTCCTCGTGGTGCAGTTATATAACTTCCGTCCTTTGATCTCTTTGTTGCTTTGTGGACCTGCTCTTTTGTTTGAAGGTGTTTTTTTTTTTTTTCGGGCAGTTCCGATGTGGCCGTGGTATCTTAGTGGCTGGCATTCTTACCTGCCGGCCTGGTCGTTATGCGATCAAATCCTCTTGAGACAGGGATTATTTTGTTATTTAAGTTTACCTGGGCCGGCGGCAGATCACATACTCCAAGACTGACCCGAATGCGATGTCTAGAAAAGCCTTCTGGCCCTAGGGGAACAACTGTGGAAGATACACTGTATGGACTACTGAGTGAACTGCTGTCAACAAACACAACAACAACAAACTCATCTTCTGCCTATAGTATCTTGCGGTGTGGGACAGGGGGTCTTGAGCCTGAAGAATTAAGGCCGCCTAGCTAGTGCAGGTTATGGTTTCCTTCGCGCCCCCGACAGAAAATCCACACCTTACAGAGGATTTGAACCTAGGTCTCGCGAATCAGAACCCGACAATATTAGCCACTCGGCCCGCCAAACCTCACTCACTGAGTGAACCTTTAAGAAAAAATGACAGTGAAGTTGATACTTACACAAGAGAGATATTGCATATGTAGACAATTAATTTCAAGTAAACGAAGAGGAAGAGGTCGACCCGCCTAAAATGGGTGCCAGGAAATTGCATAGGAATTACAGATGACCGACATGACATAGCCACATCAACCCCCGGATGTCTAAGAAATATGGCGGTAATACCACGTGCCTCATACTCCTTGGGACTTGGAAAAGGATCTATTTCATTTTTGCTATATTTCCAATGCGCTCCTCGGCGCGAAACTGGCCCTCCCTCTACTGTACTCTGTATATTTGACTCTTCAGAAATAAATACACACATATTGTTTGGCGTTCATAGAAGTAGGGGAAAGAATTAGAGACTAGAGGATGCACTAGATAACATAAACATTGAGAGCTATAGTTACCGACTGGGATTCGAACCTGTCGCCTCCAAATGACGACGGCGCCTCGCTGCGGGAACAAGTGTGCTTCGACTAATAACCAACTAGACACACGCCTGCATGTTTGAAGTTGTTCAACGTTTTACTTTAGTGTCTTGTACTGGGAGTTTCTTTCTGCAGATTTAGTACTGATATATACGTTGTTTTGTTCAACGTTCTACTCTAGTATCATGTGTATGAGTTTGTGTCTGTAGATTTTAGTTCTAATATTTACGTTGTTTTGTTCAACGTTTTACTCTAGTACCTTGTACTGGGATTTTGTTTCTGTAGATTTTAGTACTGGTATGGGACGCAGAGGTGTTTCCAAGGCACCAGGGCCGGGTTACATACTGGCCAAGACCTATTGACGCGTCCTCGTCGAGCGTCCTGGGCAACAGGTCCCTTCGGGGTCCTGGCTAAAGTCAGTAGGATCGCCGATTCCTCCGAAGTCGGAGAGTGTCTGCCTGTACGGCGAGGAACCACCAGTCTGCACACCAATAAGCCAGACATGGGACAACGGATACTCACGCAAAACTCAGGTCCTGTATGACATCACACTGATGTTGGACAACAGGATGTCTTCATCCGACATACAGGACTTTGCGTTGGAGCTCAAGCCAACGAACACAAGCAAGCAAGCAGTACTGGTATTTACATTGTTTTGTTCAACGTTCTACTCTAGTATCATGTGTATGAGTTTGTGTCTGTAGATTTTAGTTCTAATATTTACGTTGTTTTGTTCAACGTTTTACTCTAGTACCTTGTATTTGGGAGTGTGGTTCTGTAGATTTTAGTACTGATATTTACGTTATTTTTGCCGTTGCTCATTGGCTTAGGGAGAGTGAACGCAGTTTCATAATCTCCACGTGCCAATTTCGAAGGCAGCCGCAGACGTTTTGAAAGCAGACTGCTTTGCGTTGATTTTCACAATGATTGTAGCGTCGGTCGTTCAGAAAGCAAATCTAAACTATTGAACGTAAAATTGTCTATAACATACATCACAAACAGTTAATAAATGCTGGGGTTGAATGCGACATCCGGTAACCGTTTTGAAGGAAAACAGTAGCAGACTATGTCCTGTTAGTATTGATGGGAGCAAATCAGTGGCCCTGGAGCAAATATATGCGGACATGGAAAATGGTAGTTTACAAGCTACATCACGTTCATGCTCCAAGAACTTTAACGCTTTAAGTTAGTAAAGGTCTTCTGTTCAAACACGTGCTACCGTTGAATCACAAGTTATAGTCTGTCCAGAAATGAATGCCTTCATTCACGATCAGTTATTTTGAAAACTGTCTGTTGCATCGTTATGGAATTTCTCCTGCCATCTTATATTTACCCCCACTCAAGGAATATGTCTTTGATAGATCCAAAAGCAACTTAAATCATGGAAAGCGGCGACATTTCTATGATGTTTTGGTGAAAAACTAGTGATTTCTCGCTAACAAACTTGTTTTACTGTAATGCCCCGTTCCACTACGCTAGGCTCTTGTCATA
Organism: Cepaea nemoralis; assembly: GCA_014155875.1. Lineage (NCBI taxonomy): Eukaryota > Metazoa > Mollusca > Gastropoda > Stylommatophora > Helicidae > Cepaea > Cepaea nemoralis. The sequence continues at coordinate 58,261 of JACEFZ010001061.1, read as the reverse complement.
AGGCCAATCGCAGGTCCCACGAGAAAATTAACTTTTCAACGCTAATGTTTCCGTGTGAAATGTGCACTTCATCTCTAGCCCGTAAATTACATACCGCATATAAACAAACTTTGAAATCTGCTGTACAATCTCCAGAACAAAAATTTTTAGTTGGGTGGACATAATGAAAAGGTTATATGCTAAATCTCATAATTTTCCCTTAGTTGGTTATTGAGATATGGAATTTTGTATTGGGGCAGACAAAAGTAAACAGACTATAACAAAGGTCACCCGCTAAAACACATACTACTGTTGAAACACAAGTTAACACAGGTCACCTGCTAAATCACATAGTATTGTTGAAACACAAGTTAACACAGGTCACCTGCTAAATCGCATGCTATTATTGAAACATTTAATCAATTAATTACTCGGTTATTACATACATGTTAACTTAAGTTTTCTATTAAAGCCAGTTCTGTTTGTTTGGTGTTTAACTTTTCGCGCTTTGTCTGTGCAGTCTTTATACGTAATGTTCACGCTGTTTATACTCCATGTTCATCTGGTTTATACGTAATGTTCACGCTGTTTATACTCCATTCTAATCCTGTTTATACATAAAGTTCACTCTCTTTATACTAGGTTTTTAATCCTGTTTATATGTAATGTTCACATTGTTTATACTCCATTTTATCCTGTGTAGACGTAGTGTTCACGCTGATAAACTCCATATTAACCTGTGTACCTAATGTGCACGCTGTTTCATCTATTTACAGATAATGCCCTCTGACCGCACCTCGGATCGGGTATGCCCCAAGTCAGAGACGGATTCCTGTCCTTCGGGTAAGTTGTGTCCCCTTTTCTTGCCCTCGCGATGTTTTTGGTGTATGTCGTAACGTCTATAGTCTATCCAGAAAAGAATGCCTTCATTCACGATCAATTATTTTGAAAACTGTCTGTTGCATCGTTATGAAATTTTTCCTGCCGTCTTATATTTACCCCCACCCAAGGAATATGTCTTTGATAGGTCCAAAAGCAACTTAAATCATGGAAAGCGGTGACATTTCTTTGATGTTTGGTGAAAAACTAGTGATTTCTCGCTAACAAACTTGTTTTACAGTAATGAATGCCCCGCCAATTCAGATGACGACACAAGGCGTATCCGGATTCGTATGGGAGTGGGTGCAATGTCTACTCTGCTGAGACGGAACATGATTACCTGTTTTCCACGACGAATATAGCTGTGAATGTCTCTGTAGTGGGCTTCCTTCTTAACGGTCAAGATGTTGTTCCTCTTTTAATTGAAGTTTATAGAATTATTTGTATGTTCGTGTGTTGTCCCCTCATTTGACAACGTGTTTCTTCTCACGTTTCTTGTTATGCCACAATATGTCAGTTCCCTCCACAATATTACTCTTCGGTTGGTATTCAATGCGTCTAGAGCTTTTATTTTTCAATGCCAGTTGTTTGTCACCTTTGAGTGCTTACGGAATTGAAAATTGATCATTGTGGAATACAAACTGTTGCTATTGACAAGTTGTATTGTTTGTGCCGATGCTGTCATGTTAAGGGCCTGCAATTCTTCTTCTGAATAGTTGGAGTAAAAATATCCAAGTAGGTGTGCATGTGGATTAATGTCTGCGATCTGCCCAGACCTTAATCTGTGTCGGACGATTCCAGTAGGTTGATGACTGCTCTCGGTTGCATAAAATTCAATCCATCCTTTCTCCAATAGTCATCCTCCTCTTTCAACACATGGTCCTCACATTTTTTCCACTAACTTTTATCAATATTTAATAGCGCGGACTGGGTTAGTATCTTGACGTCAGACAATTTGAATATAGTATTGTCAGCTGCCACCTGTCCTTTAATTTTAGCCCACACAAGTTCTATAGGGTTAAAATGAGAATGGTACGGCGGAAGTCTCAAGCACCCATGACGATGCTCTTCTATCAACTTGTCGATTTGATATTTCTTGCTTTTTGGCGTCTGTTTTAAAAGGGACAACAATTCTAGCTAGAAAGTTTATGGAAATGGTATGTTTTCCATTCGGAGCCATATCTTTATTGCTCCCTTTGTGTTCGATGCTGGAGGTATTTAGTCTTCCTTGGCAACAACATTGATATCATGCATTGTCCATAATTGGACACGACGGTCTATCTAGTGATGGAAGCACTGTATTCTCGAGCCAATCTCTAAACACATTACCATTCATCTTATTGTGATAATCCCTATTGTCTGTAAGCTTTGATAGAACACCACGAGTCCAGCATTCCGTAGTAAGCCATTATGCATATTACCAGCATGGGCCATGACCAAAATCTGTCCTATACTACTGGGCACATATCGCTTTATCTGTCCATCCACTGATTGCCATTCCTTATCACTTGTGTAGTGTGCATTGATCCACGTTTCATCCAAATACACTATGCCATAATTTTCTTTGCGCATTTCCCTTATTTCACGTAGGTATCTGCTTCTCATGGCTACTAAATTCGGTTGCTCGCAAAGGATATTTCTACCTCCCTTGTACTTTTCTGAAAGTGAAGCCTAATGTCCATATAATTTTCCACAAAATTGTTTTAGATAGCTCTATGTTATTGTTCTCTCTCAACCAAACCCTAAGTTTTCATACAGTCACTGTTTCTTCGGCATCCAACATTTTTATAATGCTGGATAATCCAGGAAATAAAATCCAAAATTTTATAATTTTAGGAGTCTACGCGGTGAATTGGTCAAGCCGTTTGACTCGAGCTCCAAAGGTTGTGGGTTTGATTCTGGGCCGCGTCCTTCGGTTCAGGAGTTAAATTTTTTGGAGACTCCTGTGGGTCGTCGCTAGAGCTGCGGAGTTCGTGCTTTGTGCGACGCTTTCCGTGCTGCGGAAAGAGACCGAGCTATATAGGATAGAACCCAGTGCAATTAAGTCGACCCTGTCGACTTTTAAGTTGATTTTTTTAAAGCATTTTTATAATAGCTCGCCTTATGACATCTTTGTCAAAGCTGTCTACAATAACCTTTCTACATACCGTTTGGTTTTTGCGTGGTGGTTTAATTCCAGATTCTTGCACCCATCGACGAAATGACCGTTTACTCAAACCCAGTGCATGCACTGTTCTTTTATCGGAATTTGTAATAGTATAAAACAGTTTCCTGCGATCAGCTTCTTGACAAAAATATGTGTACAACTTCATAGCGATGCTTTGAAGTGTACAAAATTTCACATTCATTCCCATTGAACAATATTCACACATTTGAATGTTAGCGATAAGTGGTAAGATGTTTGGGGGAAAAAATAATAATCAGGTTTAATGAAAGAACCCACATTGACGACACCTCTGAACACTCCCAGTTTAAACAGCGTGGGGTTCTTGCCATAAGACCAATCTCGTGAACCACGGGGAATATTCAACATTGAACGCTGATTTTCTGGCTGACGGTGTAAACATTTAAAACTATTGACTTAATGTCTGGCCCGTAAATTATATACCGCATATAAACAAACATTGAAATCTGCTGTACAATCTCCAAAACAAATATGTTTTTGTTGGGTGGACATGATGATAAGGTTATATGCTAAATCTCATAATTTTCCCTCAGTTGGTTACTGAGATATGGATTTTTATATGAAGGCAACCAAATGTAAATGCACTATAGTTTAGTTTAGTCGACGGATCAACATCACGGCACACTGGTGTAACCTATAAGTGTTCCGTTCTACTCCTAACTCATGCCTGAGTCCGGAGAATCTCAGCTCGGTGCACGAACTCCGTAGCACCGGCCAGGATCCTGAAATACTTTGGGTAGATTTATAACTGGAAATTTTTCCCGGGCAGCACCGTTAGGCTACTCTTTTACCATTTCCAACTGCCAAGGGACTTTTTACATGCGCAACAATAGACACGGGCGCCCGATCTCACTACCCAGAGACCAGGGGAAATGTTGTTACTAGAAGTCCACGTGAAAGACTCATGGTTCTCACCGGGGCTTGAACCCGGGACCTCCAGCACTCGAGGCGGACACCATACCTCGATACCACTCAGCCCCCCTTGGTAATAGGGAAAGCTAATCCACACGTACAATTCAGTCCAGTGCTACTAGAAGTAGCGGGTATCGACTACGCTTGGGTTCTAATCGAGCGAGCGCAAGTAACAAAACATTACACACCAATGTCATCATCGAGGCAGGCTTCGTTGGGCGTGACAAATATCGATTGACTTCAAAGCAGAAGTCACAACCCTTCTGTCACATTTACAGATTCGTATCAGCCGAGAGGCGCTTCTTCTTGTCCAAGTCCAACTCTTGAGACGAATGGCCCCGTTCAACCATCCACTGTATCGATGTATTTGGATGGAGCCTTTATAGTGTAGCCTGTATTTTGTGTTTCGTAGATTGGACTGCTTGTTGCATCTCAGCCATCGACTGTATAGATTTCGTTGTATTTGGAGCCTTTATAGTGTAGCTTGTATTTTGTCTTTCGTTGATTGGACTGCTTGTTGCTTCTTCTTCCTCTGCTGCTGTCTTTAATCTGCCAATGGAGCATAAGCGCTCATCCAACTCACCCTAAGTTATTTGTAGTCCTCATTAGCAGGATTTTGCAGCTAAATGTGTCTACAGTATGAGGTGGCCTCCTGAGTTTCCTCTTACGTCAGATATGACAGGTTACAGTTTTACTATTCTTTGTCTCCCTTTGTGGGTCCCAAAAACAGTCGGTGTGCCGAATTCTGTCCCCCAAACCATCGCATGCCCTGTTTAAGCATGGCTCAACAAAGAAAACATTAGTTCAGTTCAGTTGCGGTTCCAACATCACAGCAACGGGTTGTCTTTATTATGCTCCGTTCCTGTGCCAGTGAATATCACAAAATGTTCTCCACGGCCCCATGTGAAAAGTGGAAAAGACAGGAGTCTCGACAAACAACAGCCCGCTCAGGCACACTGTGTATAATAATGCCGTCACCAGAATGTCACCACAAAAGTCCTCCATGCAACATTCATCCTTGATGGAAATGGCAGTCACTTTCACAACTAGATGTTCACCTACAAAGTCTCGATATTTCTAGATGTTGGTGTTCCTTTTCTAGATGGTTTCTGGCCAGCCACGCCATTTTTTCTCCGAAATGTAGTTCACGCAACAAAACAACCTCGAACAAATGTTTAAAAAAAATACATTTCACTGTACATAATGCCATTGCCAGAATCCCAACACAAAAGTCCTCTACGAAAATGCAGTTCATCATCGATGGAAACGGCAGTCATTAGAAAACAAGGAAATACCGGTCACTTCTGCGTCAAAAGCCGCCATGCATGCAGATATTTCTAGATGTTGTTGTTCTGTTGCTAGATGTTTTCTAGCCAGCTACGCCATTTTCCGAGCATGCAGTTCACGCCACAACACCTCGGACAGATGTAAAAAATATTTCACTACATAATGCCGTCTCCAGAATGCCAAAACAACAGTCCTCCACGAAACACAGTTCATCGTCAAAGGAAGCGACAGTCAACCAGCAGACCAGCAGCCACCCATTTCTGCACAAGGCACAAAAACCGGTCAATTCTGGGACATAGCCAGCCGCCATTGCTCTGAACATGCAGTTCACGCTCCACAAACTCGGGTAGATTTTAAAGCATTTCACACGAAATTCACAGCAACAGCGTCGCGACACACACACACACACACACACACACACACACACACACACACACACACACACACACACACACACACACACACACACTCAGTAGCAGGGCGACGGAACCTTAAACTGCCAATCCAACATGAGGATAATGCGAATGCAAACGGTGGCCACCAGCATAAACACTCCAGAGGCCTTAACCGTTTCGTTTCACCGCCTATCCTCCATGTTCGTGACCAGAAGCCATTGAAAAAAACATGACATTTGCATATTGCCCAATTAAGGCAATCTAACCATATTACCTGCCGGTGCCTGCTTCCATCGTCCGCTAAAGAAAGGAAAAGACTGGTTACCTGTTTCCCCTCATATTGTGGCCTACAGTGTGTGATGGCCATAGCACATCATCGACCCATAGCTCTCCAGTTCCAGTTGTTGAGGGGGGGGGGGGGGGGGGAAGAAGAGAGAACGACTTTCCACCCGTTCAACCAGCCTCTGTGGCGTTGGTTATATTTGCGGTGGTTCATGGTGCGGGATAAGTTCGCCTCGTTTTCTGCGCCAGTGTTAGCTGGCTTTTCGATCTTGAAGTGTTTATGCCTGTGACGTCATCTGCGGGATTGGCCGGCGGATTCTCCTTTGTGTCCGTCTCCTATGGTGGTTTCCTTTGTCAGTGTTGGCTCCTAGTACGTCTTGTTTGCTTGGGTGCAATCCTTATAAGGACTCTTTATTTGATCTGTTTGCCCCATAGCCCTTGCTTCGGGACTTTTAAAGAACCATATTACCAACTCGACCGAGGTGAATATATAGCAATCTTCAGGCTCCGCATACGACATTTCAGGGTGAAATATCACTCTCACGATGTTCTTTATAATAACTGAGTGAGATGGTCGTTGTCTAGGTTACACTGCTCCTTGTATGTCACTATGGAGTGTAAGTTGAACTAGCCACCTGTCTCATACTACAACTCACCCCCGCAGTACACATCCACTAGTCATTAAACAAGATTGAGTTGGCGCACATAATCCTTTAATGCAAAAATAACACGGACAAACGGAGCATAATTCTATATCCAGAAAACAATATACTCCACCGAAAATATATATATATATATATATATATATATATATATATATATATATATATATATATATATATATATATATATATATATATATATATATATCCCCTCACAACTTAACCAGCACACATTACTACCTTCTCAAGGCCTTATTAATCTCCAATTCACAAGACAGTTATCCCGCTACTATCCACGGCTGGATCTCACCCACACACAGGGTCTAGCCTCCACTAACTATCCAACCCCCACTGGGTTTTAGGCCTCCATTCAAAACTAGGAGAACAACACAGGACGGAGATCTCTATCTAACTCCGCTCCTCTCCTTAGACTACCGACCAGCTCGGAGTCAAAACATCAACTGTCCAAAAGCGATCCGACCCTCAGTCGGTCTCAGCCCCAACTCACCTTCAAGTCTCCTGACTTCACACAAAACTAAACTGTCTCTCACCCCACCCACCCTGGGGGTCTCCATCTACCCTCACCATTATTTCTCAGGGCTGGTTGTTTTTCTCATAGCTCCGCTACAGGTCACTCACCTCAATGTCAATGACCAAGGCACATGTCAATCACATATTTCGTGAAGCTAAAGATGGGAGATACTGATGAATCTACCTGTAGAACTGCGAAAATGGAGGTTAGCATGACCGAATGGATAAAAGCGTTCGAACGCTATATAACTTCTGATGTGCTGATGGCGAGGTAGCGGGTTGAATCTCTACACTGGTCAAGTTGGACGTAAATGTTGACTTCTCCCCCTTGACTTGGAAACGTAAATTACAAGTACCTCTTGAGTTGGAATAGGCTCGCCTGATGGCGAGGGATGCTGGTAATATGGAAATCTTGCCCACACGCAAAAATTCATTCCATCGTGGACTACGCTTGAGTTCAAAGTGAGTGAACACAATAAAAATAGGAAAATTACAGCTGAACATTTGCTCCAAGAGTGTTCAAAATATGCAGAACATAGAAGATTAATTTGACTTGCATACGCTCCATTTGAAGACAAACTCTATAGACATGACAACAAACTCAAGTTGGCTGCTGTTTTTTGTGGATATATTCGTGTTGAAGGTGGATGAAGAAGAATAAACTGACTAACCAAGAAATAATAACATAACAGTTGTACCAATATCAAACCGCCTCAACAAAGAAATTATAGAAAGTATAAGTTAAGTCTTAATCAGATATGAGTGAACTACCGTATCACAGCAGACGGTCTTAACCTGCTTTCTGTTAGCGCCAAATGTGGCGCTTGTGAAACCCGACACCCCCACATGGTGCCAACGGCTTCGGGTGGAGGGGCGCAATTGAGAGGGTACAAGCCTTACCCTGGTGAGAGGAATACAACCTAAAGACTAAATGTTATGGCACGGCAGACCAGGCCCTAAGCCTTGGTCGGAAGCTGATCTAGGATCGATGCTCCGATAGACTGACAGTTAGAGCATTGCTTTGCTGATCCGATAGATTCTGCAGCTTGTCTTGTTTCACATGTATCAGTGTTACTTTTCCTCTGGAGTAAACTATGCAGACCGAGGAAGGGATCATGCTGCATGGGCAACAACACATAGTCTCTACAA
>JACEFZ010001061.1:37500-45000 GCA_014155875.1 Cepaea nemoralis | reverse complement strand
ATCCATATGTTTTGAAGGGTAGCACACCCAGCAATACCGAGATAGCGTCACCTGAATGGGTGACACCACTAAACAGGGCTACATAGGTGATCCAGAATATAGATTAGAGCTACAGCTAAGTTCCTAGTACTAACAAACTCAACAGCCGAACATGATGTCTCGCCGCATACACCATATTTACAAGCTAGATTGACCAGCTCCTTGCCACCTTGCTTTTTTTTCTTATCGGTGTTTAGTAAAGGACAACCTGGCATATGATACCACGACATTTAGTATAGGAATGGAGGTGGAGGCAGTCATATCGGCGTTTCGCTGGCTGGAGGAAAATCATCACACACTTGTCTTGATTATAACGGACTCACAGAGCATACCGACCACGGTGAAGACTGGCATGCTTCGAGCAGAGTGGCTGCTTGAATTCAATATTCAAGCAGGGAGCATCCGTTGGATCTCATCCCAAGGCATGTTGATGTGAGAAACGAGCAGACGCACAGTGACCGGGTCTGCATGGCTGGGTTGTTATTGGTGCATGATAAGACACACATGGTGATGGTCCTTTGGGACCATGTGTATAGTATGGAAGAACAGATGCATCATCATAGCCTAGAGCTGTGGTTCTCAACCTTTTTTTTTTTGGCCCATGCACCCCTTCACTATATGTTCAGAATGTCATCTCCCCCCCCCTCGTATTTCCCCTATAAATCCCCCCCCCCCCCCCCCCCCAGGGCCTACACAGTGAAACATGTAAGCTAAATTTAATAACACATACTAGAACAAGTCCAGACGTCTGCATAAAACGTCGTTTGCGGGTCTAATAACGTTATAGAACGAATTTCAGAAGGGCCAGAAGTACAGAACCGTAAAATATGGAGGGAAAAACAATATCAAGTAATCGGTTCTTTTATTAACGCTATCTTGAAATAATCTTAACACCCCCCATCTTCCTGGAACCCCTAAAATTCCCCTCCCCTCCCCCCCCCTTTCCGAATTCCTCGCCGGTTGAGAACCACTGGTCTAGAGAGAATAGTTCAGCAGGGAGTGCCCAGAGGACCTGACCGATACTCACTACTCCGAGGAAAGGCTAGATCGGCACATAATCCGACTTAAGCTGATACCATAAGTATTGGAACTCTTCGCAGGCTGTTGTAGATAGGACGGAGTACGTATGGGAATGACCCGAGGGCTGTGATGTTTGTTCTTGACTCAGATGAACAGCAACTCTGCGAAGATCCCCTTTGTATTAAAATGGCCATTGAAACACGTCTATGAACACTGTGTGTCAACATTGTCAATGCAAATGAGTCTTTGGGAAATATATAAATATTGTCCGTAAATCTCGCATGCGATCATTTTATGATGATAATGATGATGATGGATGATGATGATGATGATGATGATAATAATAATAATAATAATTTGTCACGAGGCAGTTTCTTGCAACGAGCCTGTGGTGTGATAGGGCTGTGGCATTCTGTAGGCCCGACCTGCACGTAGTAATAGGTGGCCAATCTTTCACTCGGCACACACTCGTCCGACCGAGCTCTTGGCATTATCAGCACAGTTCCCTCCCTGTCAGCTTCGCTACTGCATCCGCTGTGAACATCTTATGAAAACATCTTGTGTGAACATTTCATGAGAACATTGCGTGTGAGCACAGCACACAATGCCTGTGGGAAAACTGTCTGTGAACTGCACCTGCGAACAGCTCGTGATGATCACACGTGTGACATGTTGACAGAATACGAGCGTAATATTATCAGTGAGAAGCTCGAGAAGGAGCTCCATCGATCCTCCATCTGGCAGATATGAAACCCCAGGGAGGAAATCAATAGTTTATGTCGAATGCAACCTTTGATTATTTTTATTACTGACTGTTTTGTGTGTTTGGAGCGATCGTTTTCTTCTTGTGGGTGTTGACGTGTCATTTATACGTGCGATGTTAGCTAGATGTTTAATGTGGATATTGTTTTATAACAGGGAGAGCAAGTTGTAGTTGTAGTTGTATTTAGGCAAAACCTGTTCGTTTTCTTATTTATTGTCATGTATATATTGAATGAGTGAACTCCTTTTATTTCAAGTTTGGTTTGCAAAACATAAGATTTTGTGTAACACTCTGCCTTCTTTCTTGTCCACTTACCAATAGGTTTGTATGCGAGTGTGTGTGTTAGACAGACATGGATTCTTCTTCTTCTTCTTCTTCTTCTTCTTCTTCTTCTGTCTGTCTGTCTGTCTGTCTGTCTGTCTGTCTGTCTGTCTGTCTGTCTGTCTGTCTGTCTGTCTGTCTGTCTGTCTGTCTGTCTGTCTGTCTGTCTGTCTTTCTTTCTTTCTTTCTTTCTTTCTTTCTTTCTTTCTTTCTTTCTTTCTTTCGCTTGAAATGTGTCTTTACCTTCAATATGCACCAAAAGGAGGACATAATAATACCCCAAAAAAAGTACAAAGGAGGACATAGTGAATGTTTCATTTGAATCGTTACAATAGCTGCCAATACGTGTATTTTACTCTTAGTGAATTGACCAAGAAACAATCATGTGAAAAAATAAATATAAATTAAATGGAGTCCTTTAACAAAATGCTAAAAAAGCATTATTTAAACAGCCGATTGTACAATTATTACATTATAATCTTCATTAATTGCACAACATATTTCTTGGAGGGGCCTATTTTCGTAGTAGATCCTCGTTAGCAATCACATATGCATAAAACTGTTCACAGGTAAGATTCTTCAAATTTTACTTTGTGAGAATGATGCCCTTTCTAACAACAATGCATTAAAATTTATAACATAAAATATAAGAAAAGCCGGACATTTTTAAGGTTTTTAGCTTTGCCTGCTCTTGTTCATAACATATATAGACAACATATGTAAAGAAACCAGCTAAACAGAGGCAACAAGAATACCGCATGACGAGAACACAGAAGAAGAACCATCTGCAAATCTAGCCATTAGAGAACTCCTGTTTGCGGACGACCAAGCACTAATAGCAAAATAAGAAGCTGAATTACAAGACACCATGAATAGTCCAAACGAAATGTTTAGGGAACATAACATGAAAATTAGCACAAGCAAAATAAAGGTAATGACTATAACTAAAGAAGAACAAACAACAACAATTCACCTAAACGAACATCTCTTGAAACAAGTGAAGAGTTTCAAGTACCTAGGAAGTATAATATCATCAAATGGCAGATCAGAAGACGAGATTGAAAATAGATGCAATAAGGCATACTAAGTCATTGGACAAATGGCACCAATACTAAAGAACAAACATGTATCAATAACTACTAAGAAAGCACTTTACAACACAATCTTCTTACCAACTCTATGCTACCAATGCCAAACCTGGACAATGACAGAAAAAGAGAAAAGAAAAATCACAACAACAGAAATGAGATTCCTGAGAAGAATACTCAACGTATCACGAAGCGATAAGATCAGAAATGAAGAAATCAGGACTAAAGTGGGGGTAAAGCAGCACTATATTTGATTAGAAAGCAGCAAGTCAAATGGTTTGGCCATGCAAGTAGGTTGTTGTTTGTCCATCAAGAATGATGATGACCATTCATTTCATCCAGTGAGGTTGAAGGTATGGAGCCGTGGGTTCTAAGATGGCTGATAAGGCCTATTTTGACTCGAAATGTTCTTTGACAATGTGGACAAAGAATGCTTGACGTTTCTGGAGGAGGATTTCCTGCAGTGGTTTTTCTGTTCTATATTTTCTTCACAGCTCTTGCAGTCCTGGTCGCCTCACAAGTGACTGCACCCTTGTGTAATGATGCACGCCACGAATTTCGGTCTCTGGCTGCAGTCTCCCAGGTGTCATGGTGAATTCCAAAAGCATTCAGTGAGATTATCAGAGTGTCTTTAAAGCGTTTCCTCTGACCGCCTTGGGAGCGTTTACCACAACTCAATTCGCCGTAAAAAATTCGTTTAGGGAGCCTGTGATCTGGCATGCGAGTCAAGTGACCAGCCCAGCGAATCTGATTCTTCATTAGTAGAGTGTGGATACTGGGCATGGACGCTCTTTCTAGGACTTCAGTGTCTGGGACCTTGTCTTGCCATTCAGTAACTTCCTAAGGCAGACTGTGTGGAAGTGGTTTAATTTCCTAGCGTGTCGCTGATAAGCAGTCCAGGTCTCACAAGCATATAGCAGTGTGGATAATACAACTGCTTTATAGACTTTCAGCTTTGTTTGCAGGCTTATTCCATTTCTGTCCCATACATTCTTGTACAGTCTGCCAAAGGTCACGCTGGCCTTGGAGATTCTTGCATTCACTTCATCAATAATTGTGGCAGCTTGTGTCACAGTGCTGCCAAGATAGGTGAATTTGTCCACAACACTTAGACTATAACCATTCACTTTGATATTCGGCACAGTGTGATTATTCCCTGGAGCTGGCTGGTACATAACTACAGTCTTCTCCAAGTTGATATTAAGCCCAAAGTTGGCACAGGCATGTAAGAAAGCTGAAACATTATGTTGCATGTCCGCCTCTGAGTTGGCGTATAGAGCGCAATCATCAGCAAACAGGAGCTCTCTGGCGGTTTGGCTGTTAATTCTGGTTTTAGCTTTCAGCCTTCTGAGATTGAATAACTTTCCATCCATGCGGTAGTTGATGTCTATTTCAATGTCGTTGTTCTCGAAGGCATTCGTCAACATAGCTGAAAACATGAGGCTGAACAGTGTTGGTGCCAGGACACATCATTGCTTCACTCCGTTGGTGATAAGAAAGGGCTCAGACAGTTCACCATTTTCCTGTACTCTTGCCTGCATGCCATCATGAAATAGCCGCACTATTTGGACAAACTTTCGTGGACAGCCATATTTTGCCATATTCCTCCACAGTCCTTCTCTGCTGACTGTATCAAAAGCCTTGGTAAGGTCAATGAAGGTGGAGAACATTTCGCAGTTCTGTTCCTGACATTTCTCAAGCAGATGCCTCGGTGGTTGTCACAGGATTGGCGGTTTCCTTTTCATTTGTAAAGGTGGACTATTGACGCGTCCTTGAAATCTTGTGGCATGGTCTCGTTCACCCATATGTTTGTAAAGACTTGGTGAAGCTGCTCTGTTAGGACCAGCCCACCTGCCTTGTATATCTAAGTACTACATTTTCAGTTACCGAACGTTGCTGGCGATGTTTCAAACGGCGATTTACGTTTTCTTGTTATTGTCCCCCGGTAATAAGGATATATATAGTACTCGTTATATAGACGTTGCCGCTTGATTTAGTATAAATAATTAAATTGAGCATCCATTCTTACGCGTACTGTGAAATTTTCAAATATTTTTGTCGACGGGGTCATCCCAAACAGAAATTATTAAGATCGTATGCTAAGATGCGTCATGCTAAATTTCAATGGCGGGAATATAGCGGTTTTCCGTGTCATAATACAGCGATGATCATTTAATATTCTTATGGATTATTCAGAGTGACGAGATTATAATGACGCACGTTTGCATTCACCACCCATTCTAGTATTTAGGAGTGGAGGAAGAGGGAGTTTGAGGTTTTCATTTGAATTTTGCGTTCAAAATAAAAACCCGAGTTATCCCCCTTAGCGCAAAAAAAAAACAACCAAGAGCAGTTATCTGCCCTTAGCTTACGTGTTTTGTGGTCACACTTTCCAGAGTGGGTTACCAATATGCCAATGTTAAATATAAACTGACATACAAAAATTAATATCTCTGCTTACAATTGACGTACAGACTTGAATAATGTATCGTTGGATTTGTATTTCAAGAGGTATCCAACTATGCAGTTATATAATTAAAAAAGCAATTTAGAAAATGTTCCTAAAGTACCTATGTATATCTCTGCCGGGATGGAGTCAGGGCCAGGTGCCTTGCCACTGGAGAGTTGCTGGATGGCTTTGTTTACTTCCACAATGGTTGGCAGATCATCAAGTGTATCATTGATGGGAACTTGAGGAAGGCAATTGATGGTTTCATCATCGAAGAAGGAAGTTGCATTTAAGATGTTGCTGAAATGTTCTGCCCAGCGTTGGGAAGTAGGTTACCATTCAACAGCATACCACAACAAGCAATGATGTACAGACCAGATGGAAAAAGAGAAAGAGGCCGACCACGTAAACGTTCGACAGAGGGAATAGAAGAGTCCATGGGAATATCAATTACATGAAGCCCATAATCGGGCACTCTCACGATGTTTATACTTCACCTCGACACCGCAAGGTACAAAAGGAATGTAATGAGATGAACTTGGCCTGCCGGACTGAGAATATTAGGCGAAAAAGGAGGACATGTCCTCTTATTGCCGGACGTCTGGCAACCATACTCCAGTATGAATTTAACTATATTCTTTAGTTCTCCCAGTGGTCCATAGAATTTATTACATGGAAACATGGTATCGTTCTCTCTACTTTGTGCTAGTATGTGAACATACAACAACAACAAAAATAATAAGAGAATGTGGAAATATATAAGGAAACTTTATGACAAGGAAATATTAACGACTGATAGAAATAATAATAATAATTAAAACTTTGCAACCACAGGAAGAGGTTCTAACGAGTGAACCACAAATTGAAGAACCTACATTTGAAGAAATTCTATATGTAATCACACGACTTAAACACAATAAGGCAACTGGGGTTGATGGAATTGCTGCTGGATTTATAAAGGCAGGTGGCCATGCATTACATCTAAAGCTATAATAAAAATCTGGAGGACAGAAGAATTACCCCATGACTGGAAAGAGTCATTATTGATACCTATCTTTAAGAAAGGAGACAAGTTCCAATGTGAAAATTATAGAGGAATATCACTACTGTCCACAAGCTATAAGATACTATCCGCAGTATTACTAAATAGACTAAAACCATATTCAGAAGACATATTAGGTGACTACCAGGCGGGTTTTAGACAAAACAGATCAACAATAGATCAGATATTTATCTTACGACAAATAGCCGAGAAAAATTGGGAATATAAGAGAGATCGCCATAACATTTTTGTGGATTTTAAAACAGGCTTACTATAGTGTCCATAGGAATAGTCTATGGAATGCTATGCAGGAATTTGGAATACCAAGGAAGTTAATCAACATGACCAGACTATGCATGGAAGATACTTATAATATAGTAACATATAAAGGCATGAAATCAGACCCTTTCCAAATAACATTTGGCATGAAACAGGGTTATGCACTATCGCCGCTACTCTTCAATCTGGCTCTAGAGAAAGTTGTAAGGAAGATAAAGGAGGAATGTGATAATGGAGGAACATCCAAGCTGCTTGATTATGCAGATGATATAGATATTATAGGGCAAAGTGAACAAAAGACATTGGAAATATTGACTCACTTAAAGGAAAAAGCCCAACAGATGGGGCTGGTTATCAACCAAAATAAGACAGAGTATATCGTGATTTCAAGAGAAGGAATGGCTAAAAACTCTGGCCACATACAAATAGATAATATGACCATTAAAAGAACGGAAACATACAAATACCTGGGTACAATCTTCAACTGCTCCAACATCAT
>JACEFZ010001061.1:0-32500 GCA_014155875.1 Cepaea nemoralis | reverse complement strand
CAGCCACATCATACACAGGCGCATTGTGGTGTTCTGGTTACTGGTTACACACAAAGACTGTTTTGTGTTATACATAATTGCGCAACATCAAACAAAATACAAGTTCACTTGTTTTATTTCACACGATAATATTACTTTCAACCGTACAGGGTTATAATTGGCATATCTGTCATTATTTTAGAAACTGCACTTTGTATTTCATATTTCATCTCTCTTGTTTTTGACATTTCATATCTCTTGTTTTTGACATTTCATCTCTATAACGATTTTCACAGTGGATAAAATGTAAAAGCATAAATTAATCCTAACACGGATTGCTTGCTTATTTTTAAAAAAAAGGGTGGGGGGGGGGGATCCGCGCTATTAGGGTTGAGTTTAAAAGGCCGGAGGATGGGCTTCATTGCACCGTGTTTACCCCATATGACTCGCTCTCTTTCCAAGAAACGTACATGTTATAGTCTGTTTACTCTTGTCTGCCCCAATATAAAATTCCATATCTCAGTAACCAACTGAGGGAAAATGATGAGATTTAGCATATAACCTTATCATTATGTCCACCCAACAAACAAGTTTTTGTTCTGGTGATTGTACAGTAGATTTCAAAGTTTGTTTATATGCGGTATATAATTTACGGGTCAGAGATGAATTGAATATTATTAAATGTATTATATCTTCACATGGAAACAACAAACAGCGTTGAGTAGTAAATTTTCTTGTTGTTCTTGAGATTGACCTTATGACAAGAGCCTCGCGTAGTGGAACGGGGAGTGTTAAGATGTGTTGTCAGTAATATGGGTGCTTTCATGAAACGTGATTATTTTATAAATCTTACCATTTATCACTAACATCTGAATGTGTGAATATTGTTGAATTAGAATGAATGTGAAATTTTGTACACTTTAAAGCATCGCTGTGATGTTGTACACATATTTTAGTCAAGAAGCTGATCGCAGGAAACTGTTTCATACTATTACAAATCCCGAGAAAAGAACAGTGCATGCATTGTGTTTGAGTAAACGGTCATTTCTTCTATGGGTGCAAGAATCTGGAATGAAACCACCATGCAATAAGCAAACGGTAGGTAGAAAGGCAATTGTAGATAGGGTTGCCAGACATCCGGCGAAAAGAGGACATGTCCTCCTATTTAGCCTAATATTCTCCGTCCGGCAGGCAAAGCTAAACACCTTTAAAATGTCCGGCTTTTCTTATATTTTATGTTTGTTTGTTTGTTTATTTGGTTGATTTTGTTTAATATTTTATGAGTAATAAATAAAATTTATCAGATAATAATTGTACAATTGCCTGTTTAAAAATGTTTTTTTAGCATTTTGAAAAAGGCCTCCATTTAATTTATATGTATTTTTTTAACATGATTGTTTGTTGGTCGGTTCACTAAGCGTAAGATACACTTATTGGCAGCTATTGTATTAAAATTGTACTGATTGTGGGTTTAATCTGGAACGGTTCAAATGAAACATTCAATATGTCCTCCTTTGACCTCTTTTTTTTTTTGGGGGGGGGGGGGTCTTATTATGTCCTCCTTTTTGTGCCCACGTATCTGGCAACCCTAATTGTAGACAGCTTTGACAAGGATGTCATAAGGCGAGCTATTATAAAAATGCTGGATACTAACGAAACAGTGACTGTAAGGAAACTTAGGGTTTGGCTGAGAAAGTTTGGTTTAATCTGGAACGGTTCAAATGAAACATTCAATATGTCCTCCTTTGTCTTCTTTTTTTTTTTTTTGGTCTTATTATGTGCTCCTTTTTAGAATTGTACTGATTGTGGGTTTAATCAGGAACAGTCCTAATAAAACATTCAATATGTCCTCCTTTGACCTCTTTTTTTTTTTTTTTTGGTCATATTATGTCCTCCTTTTTGTGCCCACGTATCTGGCAACCCTAATTGTAGACAGCTTTGACAAGGATGTCATAAGGCGCGCTATTATAAAAATGCTGGATACTAACGAAACAGTGACTGTAAGGAAACTTAGGGTTTGGCTGAGAAAGAACAATGACACAGAGCTATCCAAAACAACTTTGTGGAAAATTATAAGGACATTAGGCGTCACGTTTAGAAGTACAAGTGTCGTGTCCTCCTTTAAAGTGTCGTCCCTGGAGTGAAGAGAGTCAACACCCACATTACAATATTTTTTCCCTATCAATATCCTGGAGAATCCACCAGCTTCCGTCCAACACACTCCATCAGCCCGTGGACACCTTTTCCTATCACTCTCTCACTGTCGTACTATGCCCCCTCTCATACTTCCCCAACGCAACATACTCAACAACTCTTGCTTCTAAAAATTAATAAAGATTAATTTATTAAAAGAAAAGTGTAACGTATATGAGACGTGTATGCGAAGAAAAATGTGTGTTGTGTATTATAACAGAAATGTGTATGTCAGCCTTCAAAGTTCAGGATCATAGTGCACACATCATGGCAAGGATCACACGACATCACACGAGTCATTACAATAGACCTCACCGAAGTCGTATCCTTCTCTCCAGACATGTCCTCCTCCAGGAACTCTGATGACCATGAGATCTGAATCCCATGTAAATATATAATCCGTGGAAAATACTATTATTGTTCCTAACACAACGGTTCCTATTAGTTTATAGAAACTCCGGCTTCATAATTCCGGCGCGGTGAAACAAACATGGAACACTGTCCTATGAACAGGACTTTTTGTCTCTTGCTAAATGTTCTCTAGTTCTCACTATTAAACAGTTATTGTCTATACTCCAATAGAGTCCTTTATTTTTGTTCTAGTCATAAGTGAACTGAATATCCATCACTACTGGTGTGTTAAAACTGGTATGACCTAAACTCATTCGGTATTTATCCTGTAGGATACATATACCATTCAGCTCCACTGAGCAATGTTGATCATCTTCCTCTAGCATAAGCTCTTTGATAAAGTTGCTGGCCAATCTTCCTGCGCCAAACTCTATCCGGGCTCGGATTTTTCCTTGGTTCCGTGTTCTTCATTCCAACCAGAGGGAACCTGTAACATAAATCAGACAACCGGTGATAGCCTCCCCGTCACTGATCTCTATTAGATGATCGTGGGCCATCGGCCTCGCTCAGAAAATATAATGAACCTACTCTGTCATGGACAGATGACTGAACACATATGTTATCATCAGGCCAAGACAAGAAAAAAAAATCAACAAACAGAATGCGGAACCCCGCCCACCAGGGACACCTACGGGATTATCCCAATTATCCCTCATTACTAAATTCTCAACTAGTAAAGCTTATCACACTTCACTAATCTATTTTCAACTAACAGAGCCAAGTATCACTTCCCTACTCTAGCTAGTTTTCCACTAACAGTGCTAATCATCACACTTTAGTTTTAACAAGGCTACAGCCTATATTAATTAGAACTAATTATAATAGGTTCTACCTTAGGCAAAACTAGCCTCATTCCGGGATGGCTACTACACTTTGCCATAACGACACATGCTAGTTAATATTAAATTAATCTAACACTGTAGAGCTCTCCCACAAACACGTCCATCATAATCCACGGTTTTGGTCAACCACTGTTCTCCCAATCATGGTTTATGGCAAAACCTAAAATTGGTCACGTGACATGGTTGATGTCCTGCAGGTGTTATTTGGGCATATCATCCATTGTCAAGAATCTATTTTCCCTGGCTTAGTCACTGTCAAAGTTGTCATCACTTGTTTTGACTCCCCCAACAAACTAACGAGTTACTGTATGATCCCAACAACAGTTGTCAATAGCAATCTGCCAATCTGCGTGATGTCCGGAAACTATATGACAGATGGACTGTTTTCTTCCGAGCTGAGTACTTCCGCTCTCAATCCAACCTGTTTATAAACTGTCAAAGCGATGTATGATTCAGCTCACCCACTTCCGAATGTTCCCATTCTGTCCACCAGATGTAAACACGTGCCGCTACTAATATTGTCCTGGGATTTTGACATCCGATTTGTTTTTCTCTGTTAGTAAAATAGTTGTCGCTGGCAGATAGTCCGTTTAATCAGAAAGCCTCTATAATAATCAACTGGTTAAACGCAAGGTTTTATTTTGTGACATAGGCCCCCTCTTAAGAGAGTAGTCCATCTCACTCTTCTCCACCGTGAGTTTAATCCAGATGATTCATTCTTCTTCTTCAGGAGCTGGGTGTCTTGACAAGAAGTCCGCTCCAACATTTTCCTTCCCAGGAATGTACTCCACTGTGAAGTTATAGGGTTGAAGTAACAACGACCACCGCATCAAACGGGCGTTGAGCTTCTGAGAAGTAGCCAGGAACATCAGGGGCTGATGATCCGACTGGACTCGAAACTTAACTCCATACAAATATGGCTGGAATTTTTGCACTGCCCATACGAGAGACAAGCACTCTCTCTCTCGACGGTTGAATAATTCCTCTCCGCCTGTAGAAGTTTCTTACTTGCGTATGCTACAGGTTTCAAAACCGAAGCATCGTCTTTTCCTTCCTGTAACAAGGCTGCCCCAATCCCAATCCCACTCGCATCTGTTCTCAACACAAATGGTTTGGAAAGGTCAGGGAGCTGTAATACAGGTTTGCTGACCAAGGCCTCCTTTAACTGACTATAGGCATTCTCACATTCTGGTGTCCAAATGATTTGGTCCGGGAATCCCTTTTTCAAGGTTTCCGTCAATGGAGCTCCCAGTTCAGTGAAATGTGGGATAAATTTGTGGTAGAACCCACACAACGAGAGAAAAGATCGCACATCCTTCTTCGTTTTTGGCCTTGGTGCATTTCTGATTTTCTCCAGGTTCTTCTCTTCTGGGACAATGTGTCCTGGAGTGATGGTGTGACCTAGAAATTCCAGAGTCTGGTAACCAATCATGCACTTGGTTGGACGAGCAGTAAGCCCTGCTTCCTTGAGCCTATTAAACACTCTCTCCAAGGATTGTAAGTGGTCATCCAAGCTGTCACTGGAAATCAGAATATCATCCATGAATGAGATGATGGACGGATCCTGTAACGGATCTAGTAAAGTCCTCATCATGCGTGTAAACACACTAGGTGCATTGCTGAGTCCAAAGGGCATGACCTTGAATTCGTAGTGTCCACTAGGTGTACTGAAAGCCAACAGTGGTCGAATCTCCGGTTTGACTGGTATCTGATAGTACCCCCGACTCAGATCCACCTTTGAAAAGTACCGAGCCTTATGGAGCCTAGCGAATAGCTGAGTTGGATTCGGCAAAGGTTCCACCTGAAATTGTGTGTGACTGTTCAGAAGTCGGTAGTCTATACACAACCGGTGTTCTCCACTTGGTTTCCGTAACAAAACTACCCCTGCATTGTATGGGGATGTGGATGGTGCAATCACGTCATCCTCCAGCAGTTTCTGTATTTCTTCCTCCAGGGCCTTTTCTTTAGAGAATGGCACTGGGTAAACCTTTTGACGAACAGGTTCCTGCGTGGTCAAAGTCATCTCGAACTCCACCAACCTCGTTCGTCCTGGTTTATCAGTCAGTATCTCCTTATGAGACTTGAGAACCTGGGTTATCTTTTCCCTCTCCTGTGAGGTCAGATCAGGGTTCACTTGTACATCCCTATATGTTTCCTGGTGTACCAAGGGATATTCCCTGCCCTCGTTGGTTCCCACTTCTGTCTCCACTGCAACTGCCATTGCCATGAGGTGAGCTGCCTTGTCTCCGGGTCTCTCTTCGTATTTCCGCAAGAGATTGATATGGAAAATCTTCGACTTTCCCCGGATCCGGATCTGATAGTTGGTTCTAGATATCACCCTTTCCACTGGAAATGGTCCTTGCCAACCTATCTCCAGTTTGTTGTTTCCCGTTGGGAGTAGCAACAAGACTTTAGTCTCCCACCTCTAGAGATCTTTCTTTAGACCTACGGTTGTAGTAAGCCGCATGTCTTTTCCTGGCCTTTTTCAAGTTTTGATTTGCCAGAGTCCATCCCTTGTGGAGTTTTTCTTTCAGTTCCTCCACGTATTTATAGGATGAGATCACTTCTTCTGACGTCCCCTCTTCAGTCCAACTCCTCAACATGGCTTCCAACGGTCCTTTGATTGGACGACCAAACAGCAACGTAGCGGGTGGTAGTCCGGTTGAGCCATGAGGAACTTCCCGATAGGCAAAGAGTGCTGCTGGGATATATTCATCCCACCTATCAGGTTTTTCCTGCGCTAGTTTCCTGAGCATTGTCATCAACGTGCCGTTGAAACGCTCTACTTGTCCATTGGCTTGAGGGTGGTAAGGGCTGGTATGTATGTGGTTAGAGTGAAACACCCTAAATACCTCCTCCATGAGTTTTCCACAAAACTGAGACCCATTGTCCGTCAGAATTTGATCCGGAAAGCCTAATCTGGTAAAGGCCTCCATCAGTGCGTCCGCCACTCTTTTCGAGTCAATCGTGGTCAACGGTATGGCCTCACCCCACATTGTACAGCAATCCACCATTGTGAGTATATACATGTTCCTCTTCCTAGTCCTGGGAAGTGGACCTACGATATCGATGGCTACCCTCTCGAAAGGAGAGTTCATGATGGGCATCTCACCCAACACCACCGGTGCTGTCCAGTGTTTCGGTGCCACCCTCTGGCACTCAGGGCATGACTTCACATACCGACGCACATCATCTGTCATTCCCGGCCAATAGTAATGGCAGGAAATCCGCTGCATGGTGGCGGCAATACCCATGTGTCCACTAAAGGAGATGGTATGCCCCATATGAAGAATCTGGGACCGGTGAGCTTTCGGGACGACCAACTGACCGTATAGGTTGTCTCCCCTTCCTGCTCTCCTGTAGAGTATCCTATTCTTCATGTAGTACTGCCCCCGTCCTGGTGGATCAGCACTTTTCTGCAGCTTTCTGTAGCAAGGACGTAAAGTATCATCCTCACTCTGGGCAGTTCGTAGCTCCCCCGGCATTGGGTTAGTCACAATTGCGTCTGCCTCTTCCGTTTTCGTCTGAGAGCGAGTCTGCATTGCTCCCATATGGATTGGCTCCCTGGGCATTCCCAGAAAGACATACCGGCAACCTAGGATTACTGGAAAAATGGGATCGGTCAATACAGCGGCCTTGATGGTGCCGGTGACGTACCTTTACCGAATCTCCACATTAGCAATGGGCAACTTCATGGTCACAGCACTCTTCTGTGCAGGCTGTATCTCCATGGTCTCATCTGTGAATTGTTCTGGATGTACCAGATCCGCAGAAATCACGGCCTCCCCGTCCAGTCCTGTGTCGTATAAACACTCCACTTGACGACCGTTAACCTCTACCAATTCCACTACAGGTGGTTTTTCCTGGTCTGGAGTCTCTTCCTCGGCCTCGACCTGTTCGGTGGGCTCCACCTTAGGTTTCCCGGGGCACACGACGAATTGAGTGTCTCCTGACTTTCCCCTGCAGTCAATAGCATTGTGCGTATTCGACTTGCATTGGTTGCACCATTTCCCTGTCCTAGATTTTCTAGTGCCGGACTTGAGTGAGCTCTCCTGGTGGCGAGCTTCCTTGTTGACCTTGGCATTTTCCGTGACAACCTCCTTGGAAGTCACTTGACATGCTGCGAAGTGAGGGTTCTTAGCCTTCGATTTGCAGTCCCTCGTATTGTGAGAGGGTGACTTACAAATTGAACACCACTTCTCCGACCACGGTCGTTTTGGTGTAGAGCTTGAAGTGCTCTTGCTTCCCTCCTTCTTCTTCTCTGAACTATCCTCTGATTTTTGCACATAAGGTTCCCACTTTTTGGTTCCTGAGTTTTTGGCTTTCTTCTTATCATGTTTCTCTTGACTTTTGGTGTTGGTGGAAAGGTTTTCCCCTGCCTCCCCATGTACCTCGACGAACCGTTCTGCTAATTTTGTCACGAGGTCAATACGTTCCGCTCCTTGTTCTCCCAGGAACGTCCTGAGAGGTTTAGACATTTGCTTCTTCAGCTGGTCGACCACCATGAGCTCTTCCAGACTCTCATAGTCATGTGCGAACCCAGCCAAATCCATCCACTTGTGGAGATAAGATTTTAGACGCAAACTGTAGGCGGCAAACAACTCCCCCGGTTCTCGTTTCGCTGCTCGAAATTTTTTCGGTAGGTATGTGACGTAACCTCGAATCGTTTCAGCAGAGCCGTCTTTAATTCGTCATAATTGTTCTCATGTCCTGGTGGCAGGCGAGAATAAACCTCGTAGCCGGTCCCGCGTAAACCCTGGGATAGCTTGAGATTCCATTTGTTACGCTCCAGACCCATAGCAACTGACATAGCCTCGAAGCGTTGAAGGTACTGGTCAATCTTCTCTTTGTCCTCCTCGTATACCGCTAACGGAAACTTCATAGCATGGTACCCATGTCCACCTACCGGTGTTGAGCCTGGGATGGAGGAACCTCCAACTGCTCCCTCAGTTTCCCCATTAGATTGACTCTTCAACTCGAGTTCCCTCATCCGGTACTCGTGCTCCCTTTTCTGAGCCTCCTGCTCCGCTTCCAGTTTCCTAGCTGCTTGCTCAGCTTCAAATTTCTTAGCTGCTTGCTAAGCTTCCAATTTCTTAGCTGCTTGCTCAGCTTCCAATTTCTTAGCTGCTTGCTCAGCTTCCAATTTCTTAGCTGCTTGCTCAGCTTCCAATTTCTTAGCTGCTTGCTCAGCTTCCAATTTCCTAGCTTCTTGTTCCAACTCCATCCTTCTCAATTCCAACTCGGCCTTTCGATCTTCCCTTTCTGCTTGACGATACTCTCTCTCCACTTCCTGTATGTAATCCGTTAGAGCAGAACCCGACAGTCCCATTTCTTCCCCCTTTGCCTTTAATTCTAACGTGCTTAGTTTAGGGGTGGCCATTTTACAGAGAGGTAAGCTAGCAGGTCGAGTACAATATAACTGCAAATTACTATACAGATATATGAACAAGTACTATAAATCTAGATATTACCACACACAGCACATTCACTCAGTGACAAGAGTAGAATCAGGACCACAGACCTATGCAGACGTGTGAAGTGTGAACAGGTAAGATATTAGTCCTAACCCCTATCCACATTCACTCTAGCTGGATTCTCCAATATGATATCACCGTTTATAACTAAGGATCCTGTGTCAAAGGACCCCGTTGTCAGAGGATCCCACTGTCCAAAGATTCCGTTTACGAGAGATCCCGCTGTCCAAAGATCCCATTTACGAGAGATCCCGCTGTCCAAAGATCACGTTATCGAGCCCCCAATAATGTCGTGTCCTCCTTTAAAGTGTCGTCCCTGGAGTGAAGAGAGTCAACACCCACATTACAGTATTTTTTCCCTATCAATATCCTGGAGAATCCACCAGCTTCCGTCCAACACACTCCATCAGCCCGTGGACACCTTTTCCTATCACTCTCTCACTGTCGTACTATGCCCCCTCTCATACTTCCCCAACGCAACATACTCAACAACTCTTGCTTCTAAAAATTAATAAAGATTAATTTATTAAAAGAAAAGTGTAACGTATATGAGACGTGTATGCGAAGAAAAATGTGTGTTGTGTATTATAACAGAAATGTGTATGTCAGCCTTCAAAGTTCAGGATCATAGTGCACACATCATGGCAAGGATCACACGACATCACACGAGTCATTACAATAGACCTCACCGAAGTCGTATCCTTCTCTCCAGACATGTCCTCCTCCAGGAACTCTGATGACCATGAGATCTGAATCCCATGTAAATATATAATCCGTGGAAAATACTATGATTGTTCCTAACACAACGGTTCCTATTAGTTTATAGAAACTCCGGCTTCATAATTCCGGCGCGGTGAAACAAACATGGAACACTGTCCTATGAACAGGACTTTTTGTCTCTTGCTAAATGTTCTCTAGTTCTCACTATTAAACAGTTATTGTCTATACTCCAATAGAGTCCTTTATTTTTGTTCTAGTCATAAGTGAACTGAATATCCATCACTACTGGTGTGTTAAAACTGGTATGACCTAAACTCATTCGGTATTTATCCTGTAGGATACATATACCATTCAGCTCCACTGAGCAATGTTGATCATCTTCCTCTAGCATAAGCTCTTTGATAAAGTTGCTGGCCAATCTTCCTGCGCCAAACTCTATCCGGGCTCGGATTTTTCCTTGGTTCCGTGTTCTTCATTCCAACCAGAGGGAACCTGTAACATAAATCAGACAACCGGTGATAGCCTCCCCGTCACTGATCTCTATTAGATGATCGTGGGCCATCGGCCTCGCTCAGAAAATATAATGAACCTACTCTGTCATGGACAGATGACTGAACACATATGTTATCATCAGGCCAAGACAAGAAAAAAAAAATCAACAAACAGAATGCGGAACCCCGCCCACCAGGGACACCTACGGGAATATCCCAATTATCCCTCATTACTAAATTCTCAACTAGTAAAGCTTATCACACTTCACTAATCTATTTTCAACTAACAGAGCCAAGTATCACTTCCCTACTCTAGCTAGTTTTCCACTACCAGTGCTAATCATCACACTTTAGTTTTAACAAGGCTACAGCCTATATTAATTAGAACTAATTATAATAGGTTCTACCTTATGCAAACTATCCTCATTCCGGGATGGCTACTACACTTTGCCATAACGACACATGCTAGTTAACATTAAATTCATCTAACACTGTAGAGCTCTCCCACAAACACGTCCATCATAATCCACGGTTTTGGTCAACACTGTTTCTCCCAATCATGGTTTTTGGCAAAACCTAAAATTGGTCACGTGACATGGTTGATGTCCTGCAGGTGTTATTTGGGCATATCATCCATTGTCAAGAATCTATTTTCCCTGGCTTAGTCACTGTCAAAGTTGTCATCACTTGTTTTGACTCCCCCAACAAACTAACGAGTTACTGTATGATCCCAACAACAGTTGTCAATAGCAATCTGCCAATCTGCGTGATGTCCGGAAACTATATGACAGATGGACTGTTTTCTTCCGAGCTGAGTACTTCCGCTCTCAATCCAACCTGTTTATAAACTGTCAAATTGATGTATGATTCAGCTCACCCACTTCCGAATGTTCCCATTCTGTCCACCAGATGTAAACACGTGCCGCTACTAATATTGTCCTGGGATTTTGACATCCGATTTGTTTTTCTCTGTTAGTAAAATAGTTGTCGCTGGCAGATAGTCCTTTTAATCAGAAAGCCTCTATAATAATCAACTGGTTAAACGCAAGGTTTTATTTTTTGACAACAAGCAAGGTAGAAGTATAATTTGCGAGCAACCGCATTTAGGAGCCACGAGAAGCAAATACCTACGTGACATAAGGGAAATGCGCAAAAAAAAATTATGACATAGTGTATTTGGATGAAACCTAGATCAATGCATACCACACAAGTGAGAAGGAATGACAATCAGTGGATGGAAAGACACAGCGATTTTTGCCCAGTAGTAAATGATAGCGTTTGGTCATAGCCCATGCAGTAGTAGCCATAATGGCTTACTACAGAATGCTGGACTCGTGTTCGTATCAAAGCATACAGACAATAGGGATTATCATAATGACAATAGGGATTATCATAATGAGATTAATGGTAATGTATTTAGAGAATACAGTGCTTCCATTCCTAGATAGAACGTCTTGTCTAATTATGGACAGTTCATCATATCACAATGTTGTTGCGCAAGAAGACAAAATACCTACAGCATCGAGCACAAAGGAAGCAATAAAGATATGGCTCCGAAGGGAAAACATACCATTTCCAGAAACGTATTTCAAGCTAGAATTGTTGTCCCTTGTAAAACAGACGCGCAAAAACAATAAATATCAAATCGACAAGTTGATAGAAGAGCATAGCTATAGGTGCTTGAGGCTCCCGTTATAACATTCTAATTTAAACCCTATAGAACTTGTGTGATTCAAATTAAAGGACAGGTGGCAGCTGACAGTACTACATTCGAATTGTCTGACGTCAAGATACTAACCCAGTCCGCGCTATAAAAGTTACTGGAAAAATGTGAGGACCCTGTGCTGAAAGAGGAAGATGACTATTGGGGAAAGGATGTATGCAACCGAGAGCAGTCATCAACCTACTGGAATCGACACAGATTAAGTTCTGGGCAGATTGCAGACATTAATACACATTGCACCCACTCCCATACGAATCTGGATACGCCTTGTGTCGTCACCCGAATTGACGTGCGTTACTGTAAAACAAGATTGTTAGTTTTCATTCACTACATTTTCGCCAAAACATCTAAGAAATGTCGCCGCTTTCTATGATTTGAATTGCCTTTAGACCTATCAAAGACATATTCCTTGGGCGGGGGTAAATATAAGATGGCAGGAAAATTTTCATAACGATGCAACAGACAGTTTTCAAGAAAATTGAATGTGAATGAGGGCACGCAAATGTGAACAGGCTAAAGTGACAATGTTTATGCCAGTCCACTAATATGGTATTGGGTTTCTGGTGTCTCCACACGCATGTAATCCCACCCCCCCCCCCCCCCCTCCCCCACCCCCCTTGTTTTTCCCTCCGTCTTTAGCCAAATAGTCTACGCTCAGGTATGATCCCGCCCATATTCTGGTGACTGAAATACTGGGATGGTTTGTTCGTTGGTTGCCGGTCTCTCTGGCCGAGGGGTTACAACACTTTCTCCGTAATCCCGTTTATCACGCAGTCTCGTAGCGGGGCGAGAGCTGGGAGCGGTTCGATCCCCGCTGGTGACTTGCGGGATAACTGAGCCGGCCGCTCAGAAAGCAATGGAACACTACTGAGCGTAATCTTGCCAAGAAATCAACATACAGCTGAAAGATGCTGATGTTGACAGCGATGTCCTGTAAAGGATATGCAAAACATTTGTTTTTTTGTTCGTTGGTTAGTTCGTTAGTTCAATGGTTGTTTGGTTGGTGTATCCACTGAAAGCCTGGGTTTTAACTCTTTTAACTCGTGTTGGTTTTTGGGGTTGTCTGAGCACTGAAAAGAACCGACATTTATCGGTGACCAGTGAAAAGAACTGGTTGTCATGGGCCAGTTTTCCGTGACTAGAACTAACATCAGTATCGCGGAAAATACGACAGTTGCCTTGTGCGAGAAGCACTTCGACCGGTCCCGGGAGAATAGAGGCGCCTCCTGGACTAGAGAGAGAAAGGTCGACCGTGGTCCAGGTTGGTCGGATCGAGAGTCAGTGTAGGCAGCGGCGATATTCGCCTCGCCGCCAGACATATTGTAGTTGTAATTATTATTATTAGACATTTTATAGTAATAGAGAATGCTGAGTAATAACTGTGATGATTATCTGTGTTTATGTAAAGTGTCGATGGGAGAATAGATAATGAAAACTGATCGGCGTTTTGTCAAGTCATTCTAAGTGATTATCTTACCCTGTGACTCTAGTATAATAGTTTAAGGAAGTTAAGAGAGTTAAACAGTAGCCATTCACTTAATTAATGACGCCAAATGGTAGTCCAAAAAGGACGCCACTCAACAAGATAATAGTCAGCAATCTTGTACCACGGGCAGTCGGTAATCAGACGAGCCATATATTAATATCGGAGTGTGACCCCTGGCAAGCACTAACAAGCCAAGTAAACAGAAATATGGCCGCGGCGAGGATCTGTGAACACAGCAGATTGTGTTGATAGAATTATACCTGTAAATTTCTAGTCACCGAGCATTGATATTGCGGAAGATACCACGAAACGATACAAATAACAGGATAACCCTTTTTTTTTTTTTAATTCGCATATCCTTTACAGGACATCGCTGTCAACAGCAGCATCTTTCAGCTGTCTGTTGATCTCTTGGCAAGATTGCGCTCAGTAGTTTGCCATTGCTTTCTGAGCGGCCGGCTCAGTATCCCGCAAGTCACTAGCGGGGGTCGAACCGCCTCAGCTCTCGCTCCGCTACGAGACTCTGCGTGATAAACGGGATTACAGAGAGAAAGTGTTGTAGCCCCTCAGCCAGAGAGACCTGCCGGCAATATATCGTCCTTCTGTAGAAATGGGAGGTACATTTGGCGATATAGTATCATTTAGCACATAATGTGTTCATTGCATTATCTATTCTCACCTCAGTTGTACTAACTTACCGTTCCATTTTGCTTACGGATGCCCAGGAATCATTCCTCCCACGAATTTAGCCTTCTGTTCTGTCCTTTCACTTGCAGCTTCATTCTGACATATGCTCGAGAATTCTTCCCTTATCTGAATAATTCACCTTTGTTACACATATTCTGTGCTATCTTGTCCTTTAAATAAATCAATACCTGCACTGATAACTGTGTTTTTTTTTTTACATTCTCTCTCTCTCTCTCTCTCTCTCTCTCTCTCTCTCTCTCTCTCTCTCTCTCTCTCTCTCTCTCTCTCTCTCTCTCTCTCTCTCTCTCTCTCTCTCTCTTTTCCTCCTGCTATCCCTAATTGTTCTCCTTTATCACCATAATCCTACCCACTTCTTCTTCTTCTTCTTCTTCTTCTTCTTCTTCTTCTTCTTCTTCTTCTTCTTCTTCTTCTTCTTCTTCTTCTTCTTCTTCTTCTTCTTCGTCGTCGTCGTCGTCGTCGTCTATAAACTCTCTTTTACTGTTTACTTCCATTGAAGTGTGTGCATTTTTCCCATTCATATTACCAGTAGTCATAACGTTTTCAAATTTACATGTCAGTTCGCATCACCGAGTCTATAAGTACTAATTGCAAATTAAAACAATAAGCGCGCATTTATAGAGTTGATAATTATATATCATTGTCCGGAAGTCAATAATCACCTATCATTAGAGGGACAGTGTAGCACTGGAGTTAATAATTGCATAAGGAGCGAGCCAGTGATTATGCATCGGCGAAGCTGGTAATTACCATCAACAGCATCTGTGTCTCCCCGGAGGGTTGCAGTGATTGGGAAATCTTAGAAATGACGCCACATACGGGGAATTATCTACTTAACTAAGGGGAGAGAGCGGGAGAGATAGAGAAAGAGATAGAGAAAGAGAGAGACTATGGACCACTGCTGTTTGATTTTTTACGAGGTATAATTAGTTGTCTTATATTCATAGGTCAAACTACTGAACGTAAAACTTGCCAAGACATCAACAGCAGCTGAAAAATGCTGGTGTTGACTGCAATGTCCTGTAAAAGGATATGCGTGGAAAAAAATTTTCATAGGTTAAACATTTATTTATTTTAAACTGAGGGATAAGGCCGAAGGATGGAACAAAGACGGAAAGAAAATAGAAAGAAATAGTTTAATCTTTTCTTTTTAAAACATGTTATTCTAATAAATTGTAATCGCAGTTTTTGTATGGCGTGTATTATTAATTTTTAAAATATAATAGATGGAGAATATGCATTGTGTTTCTTCTTCTCTTTATAATCTTGTGGCTTTGTTCGTCATGCTGTGTTTATTGTGTCAATATTAATACCATTTACTGTTAATAATCTATCATCATCATCATCATCATGTGCCATGCGATAAGCGTAGGCTATCATGTTTCGCCATCTCACACGATCACCAGAGTCGTGGATCAGCTCAGTGTTCTTGGGGGTAGGGACATGTCAGTTGGTGGGGATGTGTGTGTATGGTTTGGGGATGTGTGAGTGGATGTGCGATGTGTGGGTTGGCGGGGGATTTTGGTTGTGGGTGGGGAATATGTTGTCGATGGAGATGTGGCTGGGGGATGGGTGGTTTGAGGTGTGGGTGGGGAGAGGATGTGTGGGGTAGGATGTGTATGTGGATGGGCATGGGATGTGTGGGTTGGAAGGGGAATGTTTGTGGGTGGCGAGTGTGTTTTGGTTGGGGGATCAGGTGAGGGCAGTGTGTGTGGGTGGGGGATGTGCGGGAGGGGGATGGGTCGGTTGGTGGGGTATGTATGTGTCCCTTGGTGCGCGTATGTGTGGGTAGGTGGGGGTGTTGTGTGGGTGGGGTGATATATGGATAGGTGGGAGATGGGCTTCATAACATGGTAATTAGCCTTGTTTATGTTTACAACATTCATTTCACAATGTTTATATTTCTTCCTATGTAAATGTATAATGCTCTTGATGAACGAAAGACGAGTGATTGGAAGGGCCGAATGTAAGACGGGCCTGCGCGCCCAATTTGTGACCCTAATAAAGTTGATTTGATTTGATTTGATTTGTCTCTGAAAAGCGAGTTGATGAACGAAATAAAAAAGAGGCAAGTGAAATATTTCGGACACTTTAAAAGACATAAAATCAACAAGACGGACGAACAGCAATCTGACAGAATGTGCAATCCAGGCTGGAGGCAGACAGTGTTGGAGATCCATTGCAGCCATTTTTTGCCGTTGAAACATCACCTGATTGATTGATTGATTGATTGATTGATTGATAATAAATAATATAAACATTATTAAACTTCACACAATAAACCACTTTCATCGCTTCGTCTGCCGGCAGGTTGCCCATTTGTTCTATCGCTTTTGAGATGCGGGTTTTTTATTGTTTCTTTATTTTCTGTTTATTTACCTGGGCTTTCCAGATCAACATAATCTAGCACAGGTGTCTAGAAGTTTCTTGGGAAGTAAATGCGCATGTTTATTTATCACATGACCCAGTGTGTGCCGATTGGTGTTTAAAAATCTAGATCTAGCACCATATACCCAAATCGCCTCATGCAGTGGAAACGGGTCATTTATCTTTTTTTTATAGTTAACTGATTAAATGCCAAACAAAACGTAGGTTTGGATCACACATGGTACACAATCAAATGATCAAGTGTTATAATGTAAATTTCCGCTCATTGAGCATTGACATTGCGGAAGATACCACGTAACAAACTATTCAACACGGTGACTATAGTATGTCGATATATCGTCCTTATTCCAAATGGGAGGTCACATTTGGCGAATTACCCTTCGGCACTGAATCGGTTAATAACTTTATGTTGGTCGGCGCTGGGGCTTAGGGACAGTGAAAGCAGTTTCACGATCCTGACAATCCGGCTTTGATGATAGCATTCGCAGGCGATTGGAAAACATACCGCCTTGTCTTGATTTTCACAACGGTACGTGTATCGGTCGCTCAGGAAGCATTAGCTAAATCCTCAGAAAAGCACATACACCCTGAAAATTATCGGATGGATTGGGACTTCCTATAAATCATGCGCAACTAACTTTTAATTTCATGTCGAGGGAGGAAGTTATTTTATTGTAACTGGGCGAATCATATTGAAAAGACCAGATTAATGGCGCCGGTGTGATTCGTGTCACGTGATAGAATTACCGCCGTCTGCGGCGGTACAGCATCTGCTGCTGGGCTTGACAGGGTGCTGCCGTAGACAGGAGAAATCAGGCCGGCTCTCCACGATACATCTCTCTGGAGATTCTCCCCCCCCCCCCCCCCCCCCCCTTCCACCCGCTGCTTATTAAATGAAATTATATTTACAGACGCTGGAAAGACATCCTACACCCTGCAACATGTCGGACACGGATGCCTCCTGTTGCTTCCCCGTCATTATTATCCGATGTTGAACTGATGGGAGATTATTTTTTTTTTTTATTGGGGGGGGGGGGGGGGGTGTTCGGAGCGAGCCACAACTTTCTTGCCAGATTTATCCAAACATTCAGACAGAGTTGTCGCCGTGGGGTAATGAGAATATCAGACACACCCACCCCCTTTTACCAAGGCTTTCATATTTGTTTATCGTTGCAAGGAAATTTCTGACATATTCCGGCTAGGGGGAAACATGCAGTGGTGGTGGGGCGGGGGGTGTTATTCTCTTCGTGAGTAAATGGGAGGGAGAGAGAGAGAGAGACATTCTCTTCGTGAGTAAATGAGAGAGAGACCCACACGCACAGACAGAGAGAGAGAGAGAGAGAGAGAGAGAGAGAGAGAGAGAGTTGGTGCGTGCGCTGTGAAGGTAAAACGGGGAAGCCTGTAATCACAGTCTGTATGTTTACCGTACAGTCACAACACAACTTGTGATTATCACGTCGCCTTCCTGTATACCATTAATCCCGGTTTGCTCGACGAGATGCCGGGAAAATTAATTACTTAATAACTTGTTATAGACTAACATGTCACGGCATTACTGTGGGCACAATTTATCTAGTTGATATCTCCCCCCCCTCTCTCTCTCTCTCTCTCTCTCTCTCTCTCTCTCTCTCTCTCTCTCTCTCTTTCTCTCTCTCTCTCTCTTTCTCTCTCTCTCTCTCTCTCTCTCTCTGTCCGTCCGTCTGTCTGTCCGTCCGTCCGTCCATCTATCTCTCTCTCTCCATCTCTCTCGCACACTGAAACATCCACACACACACACACATACAAATGCCCACACACACACACACCAACACACATACAGTCGAGGCCTTAACTTGGGATGGGGGTGGGAGTAAAGAACAAATTTTTTCGGTGTAGTCACCACTGCGATCAATGCCAGTCTTCCAGCGCCGATAAAGTCCTTGGATACATGTAGCAAAAATTATTTGGGATCACTACTCGGTGTGCCTGGCCCGGCCGTGAACAGTCTGTCAAAGAAGTCATGCCGTTTTGAAAATTCATAATTTACTCATACACTTGCTGGACAGACACGCAAGCATCACCATACTGGATCTTCATTCGCTGATGAATTTCTATAGGTTTCACCCCTTCACTTATTTTTTAAAAAAAATGAAGATCACATAACGCTGCTCCTTTTTGGTGCATGTCAAAAGTGGGTCGACCATCTTTAAACTGTCTTTATGGCGTCACCTTGTTCGTCTGTACCGTGATGTCACATGCTTAACACTCTTGACATCATTAACAACAGTAGTGACAGGTTACAAGACAACGGCATGGTTCTTGTAATTTTTCTAACACTTTTAAGGTTTTAATTTGAAGCCCCCTCTTAGTACATTCGAAATTAGAATTCAACGTTATTGCACTCGGGACGGTCCCTCGCGTGCTTCGTTCACTTCTTTACTACCCCACGAGTTCCTAGGCTGATGATACCGGAGGCAACCTGATTGAACGTCCACCTACATTTTTTCTATATGGGTTGAGTGTTGCCCAGCCTCTCTATAACTCTCCGCTGAACACGCCTCTGTAGATGTGAGTTCTTTATTCGTACTTTCCACTCGATCCCAGAAAGCATTCGCACCTCATTCCTGTCATAATCTAGTTCTCCGCGCACATGAATGGTAGTTAATTTTCTCGCACCGTGCTAGAAAAAGTTGCTTAGAGGTGCTTATACTTCGCACAAACAAACGCGTACTAACTATTGCTCCACAATCTGGGATGGATGTTCCAATTCAACCGCAAAGCGCATTTACTCACTCCAGAAAAGGGCTATGGGTTATGTTTATGGTAAAATAATTCTAACCAAAAATTCTAGCCTATAAAAACATTTCTAGTTACTGCTACTCCACAAACGACTAAACATAACGACTAAACATACTTCATGTCCTCAAGCCTAGGATAGACATACAAAACAATCTCAGCGTACTCCGCAGCTTAGATGTGGAGCAATATCCCACAGGAAATCCGAGACCCCTGCAGTCTCAATACATACAATCTCAACCTATTTAAACCCGATCTCAGTACAGACTAAATGCCCTCTTTAAGAAAAATATTCTTAATAATTATCTCACAGGACAACTTGTATAATTACCATCCCCCCTGACTGTGGTACGTTATATCTACCTTAGCTACTTATATTTCCCATGTCAAATAATTAGTTTTATTGAGTCAAGTATTATGATTATTGCATAACATTTTCAATGAGATTAATGCATATTGTTTCTGTTGTTGTCTTAGATTAGTTTCGTAAGTGATGTATGATTGAAATCATGTATGAAAGCAGAGAGATAAAAAGGGCAAAATGTTAAACAGCTCTGTGTGCCCAATTCTTAACCGTTTGAAAATAAAGTTCGTTCTTTTCGAACTGGGGTCACTACTCGGTGTGCCTAGCCCGGCCGTGAAGAGTCTGAGAGAAGTCACGCCGTTTTGAAAATAAAGTTCGAATCTGCCGGCTTCGTGGCGAAGCAGTTGCGGTGGCAGTTCGTAATCCCGAATACCCGCGTTCGAAACACAGTTGTGGACGATTCGGCAGCAGAGTGCCTTACGTTGTATGAAGTGGTATGGGTGCCGGTCGTTCAGAAAGCATTGGCAAACAACTGAACGTAACCTTGCCCAGGAATCACGAACAACCAAAACATGCTGGGGTTAACTGCTACGTCCTGTAAAGGATATGCAATTAACTGTTA
Source organism: Cepaea nemoralis (assembly GCA_014155875.1). Taxonomy (NCBI): domain Eukaryota; kingdom Metazoa; phylum Mollusca; class Gastropoda; order Stylommatophora; family Helicidae; genus Cepaea; species Cepaea nemoralis. The sequence continues at coordinate 12,387 of JACEFZ010001061.1, read as the reverse complement.
TCTATCTATCTATCTATCTGTCTGTCTGTCTGTCTGTCTGTCTGTCTGTTTGTCTGTCTGTCCTGCACATTCATCTGTTTATCACACACACACAGACATACACCAGTGGGGAGATAACTCTGCAGTGTGTCGCCCTACATGAAGCCAGTGTAAGATGTACTAGGACTGCTCTATCACCTCGGACAGTTATCTCCCATCGTTGTGATGAAGTGATGTACTTGAGACACTTCGACACGACGCAGATTGCTGTCCCGGTGATATATTCACTCGCACTCCACAGCGGTCTGGAAGAGAAACCCCATTTCCCGCTCATCATTTCAGTAAATCACCCACTCCAAAAACTTCGGCCCGCGGGTCAACTCGGCCAGTGATATCTAGTTTGTTCTTTGTCTTAAACTAGTGCATTATGCAAGAAATAGTACCGCGGTAACCTACTGTGCCTGTCGTTCTTTACAGGACGTACAACGCCATTTTTTGTCTGTTATTTTTTTCGACGCCTTTTACGATGAGTAGTTTCTCATTGTCTTTGGAACAACCGACGCCCATATAATCGAAATTAACTCAAGATGGTCTGCTTCCAAACGCCTGTAGCTGATTTCAAGCGTCCACTGGCCCTAAACCATAGCGCTGGCACTTTAAAAGGTTAAAAGTACATCAGAAGGTCAAGTATAACTCGCCTAGAGACAATGGGGTATATAACGCTAGTCCCATATGTCTATAAACCAATCGGCACTCGATAGGACATATCAGTAGGGCATCCTTTACTTCCCGTAATAATTTTTGGCTACATGATTAAAAGTGTAGCACAGAACAGAGCTATGATCAGGCAGTGGTTAGCTTGCCGACCCGGTGGTTATGCGTTCGAATTCTCAAACAGGCATTTATTTTTTTATTATAAATTATTGAACTGAGCGTAGAGGTGAACCCGACATAACATGGTTACCCGAAACTGTGATGGGGAGTAGAGACTGTTGGTGTTTTATTGACCAAGTCACACTTCGACCAAAGTCAATTATATTGACTGCAACGTCCTGTAAGGGATATGCAACATTTTTCTTTTTTAAACATCCACGTATACTGGCGGGCAGTGAACGCGTGTCATCATTATCCAACATGCCGGCTGCAAGTAAACGCTTGTCACCATTATCCAACATGCCGAGTTTGTCAAGTAGTAGCGCAATGGATATGACGTAAACCAAAGTTCGTGACAAAGTCGCGAACCAAATCTTGATAGAAAGTAAGAAACTGACGTAAAAAACAGAATACGTCAAGAGAATTGTCAACAACAACAAACAGTCAGATCTTAGAGCTCGAACAAGGAGGCTGCACGTTTAGATTCGTTGGAACGGGAGAAGATATTTACTGGCAGGACAACGTTATCATGGCCCACACATATTGCTGAGGATAACGAGAATATTCATGAACGATAAATATCAGCCCGAGAATGATGGACCGATGTGAATATATCAGAAATATCGCAACGGGACTTAGAACGTCACGACAAGGTGAAATCTATCCAGTTTAGGAACGACAGAAGGACCGCGACGTGGACTTGATAATCACAACGGTCTAGCATAATCAACTATACATTATCTACATTGAATATTATAATTACCGGCCCTTCTGGCCATACCAGACACGGTAAACATAAATTGTCAATTTTCATTGATCTTGTTGATTGATTGATTGATTGATTGATTTAGGAACCGACATCACAGCATTCAGGACATTCCCATAAGCGCTCCGTCCCCATCCTCAGCAGCCAGCGAAGAGTTCCAACACTAATAGTTCCAGTAGCAATCAGTGAGCTACTTGGTATATAATCGTATAGCCGACACGCTTAATCCGGAAACCGTGGGACTAAAAAAAAGTAGAACGCCGCCATAACAATACAAATGTTTGGCTTGGAAGAGTTGATAAGAGCTCAGGCTCTAAAACATCCGGTGCGATGATGCCTAGGTAGCGGGTTCAACCCCTACATCAGTCAGTTGGACTAAAAATGTTGACTTCGTGTCCTTGACTTGGAAACGTGAATTACAAGTACTCCTGAAGTCGGAGTGAGTTCGCCTGATGGCGATGGAAACTAGTAATAGTGAACACAAATCAACACGCAAAAATCAGTCCAGTGCACCAGAAGTAGTAGCCAGTGTATGGACTACGCTTGAGTTGAAAGATAGAGGACGCACAAAAAAAAAATGTTGGCGGGTATTCCGGTGGGGTTGCCAGATTTTGTGACTGAAAACCGGGACGTTTCTCTTAGAATCAAAGATGGTAAGCAATGTAATAGTGTTACTCATTATCATCAGCATTACATGTCCTGCTTTGGGAAAGCACTATTACGGGGGGAAAATAAGCAACCAGCAAGCCAATCTACAGGCTAAGGATTTAGCCATGGAAATAGATTCTGCCTTCAATAGCAGTAGGTGTGTCATCAGCTCTAAAGGATCGTCCAGCCGAACCACTGTTGGAAATGTAGACATGAACCAGCCAGACATTGCTGAGAACATTATAGCAGCAGCCAGTCAGATATCTACTGCTGTCACAGGTGGAGCCAATAACACCAGACAACTAAGTGTAAAGACTGGTTTATCGATATGCATTTCTGATGTGGTGGTTCATCCTTTAAAACAACATACTAATTGAGTACGTAACAATGGCCATGTGCACATCCCACAAACTGCTGCCAGTCCAACATCGCAGCAAAGCAGCTAGAAATGGCGCACACGTCCCATTTGCTGGAGACATCTTGGTAGCCAAAACAACAGCTAGAATTATGTCACAATTCTACTGGCCAGAGGCTATGCTAAAGATATCAGGAACCATGTGTCACCCTGCAAAACTTGTCAAAAAACAACACAAAAAGGGAGGCACCCAAAGGCCTCAGTCCAGGAAACATACTTGGCTTCTAGATCATTTGAAAAATATCCATCGATATTGTGGGACTTCTTAAAACAGTAACCGCGATTTCAGATTTATCTACGAAACCACAGCCAAGGGAACGGGCTTGGTAGAATCAGCGGAGAAAGAAGACCCTGTCGAGCTTGACTTTAGTCCGACTTTGTGAAGACACATGAAGGGTGTAGAATAGATGGGAGCGCAAGTGCAATTGAGATAACACTACTTTTATCGCTTCTTTACTTATTCAGTCAAGCGGGAGATTTGTTCGCAACATAGACGAGCAATATCTCCGGCGGGCCGATTCTCGCTGGTCGCGGGATCCGCACTGTAGACAGTGTCAGGCGGGAAGTCTGACGGTAGTACACACTTTTATGGGTCCAGACACTTACGATGACAGATGTACACGCTCATACCGGTCCAAACACTTGGTATAAGGCACTCAGCTTAGGGATATGGCTGAACGTCTCTAAGTAAAATCCTATGAATGTGAGGGCCTGACCGCTACCAACCTCCTGCTCTTGGAGGTGTGATGCTGAACCGCCAGCATCTGCAGCCTACCTTCCTCCAGACGTACCGGTTATCCATTCCTGTGGAGATAGCAAGGCAAGGCCGAGAGAGTGATCATGCTGTATGGGCAACACGTGTTCTCTGATTTAATGCCAAGGCATTGGGCTTTGGAATTCTAGCTCTAGTTCCATTTCACATACTTTTGTCTGCAGAAAGGACAAGGTGCCACTTACTTACATGTCCTGCCAGCTGGCGTAGGCGTTAAGATCTTTCCGTAAATCTATGTCCTTGATGTTCCAGGCCAACTCCGTTGATGAAATTCGTACATACCACTCTCTCATACCACCCAGTATAATTTCACTTGGTCTGCCTATGCCTCTTTTACCACTGATCTTTCTAGTCGTCAAAATGTTTTCCAATGCCCCTCTTCTCATATGAACAACACTGTTTGTCTTATTCTTATAGTTGTATATAATGTTCTGCTTCATCTTCCTCTTTCGGGAAGCCGCAGTTAGTTACTCTTGCAGTCTTAGGAAGTCGCAATTAGTTACTTTTGTAGTCTTAGGAATTCGCAAGATTTGTCACGGAAACCACATCTCCGTTCCTCCAAGCTCTTCCTAATTTGTTGATTCACGCTTCATATTAACCGCCAAACACCAACACAGGTTGTATAGACTATTTAAGTACTTTCTTTATGACAGTCAGTACTAGTGACTTATTGCATAAGATATGTTTCATTATCTGAAATGCAGCATTTGCTTGACAAATTCTGCTGTCATCTACATCATAAGTTCACAAGAGTTTTACCAGCAGAAAATCGAGAGGCAGTTCGATTTGATTAAATCTTTACTGTCACAGGTAAACGGGCGCCGCAAAGAATTTTTCGGGACAGTGAGTTATGTCATTAAAAACCGCAAGTCTCCCGGAAAAACAGGAAGCCTGACAATACCTATATTCATGGGTTGGATATATTCAGGACGGGAAGGTTTTACCAAGAAAAGATTCCTGTATTTATTTCTATAATTGTGAGTTTCTGAGGAAGTAAGCATAGGAGGTAAAGGGGCCGCAGTCGATAAAAGAGTGGGAACCGCTGTTCTAGACGACTGCTCTTCTAATCATATGTCTCCTCCTCCACTCCAAATACTGCAGTTTTGTTTTTCTCTCTAGAAGAATCCATAACTCGCTGGAATAAGTCTATACAGTATTGTTAGTAACTTCCCAGCCACTGTATGGGGAGAACGGTGGGAGGGCGTCGTGTCTTGTAGTTGTCTGCACTTGTTCTATTTATTTTGGTTATGAATTCTGCAAGAGTTGTTTGTAAACACTTTGTAAGACTGTTAAGTTTAGCTCTTTTAAGTGACTATAAGTTTAATTCTTTTAAGTGACTCTGAAGTTTAATTTCCTTTCAGTGACCGTAAGTTTAATTCTTTTCAGTGATTGTAAGTTAATTTATCTTAAGTGACTATGCTATGTGACTGTAAGTTTACTTCTCGTAAGTGACGTTAAGTTTAACTGTTTTAAGTAACTGTAAGTTTAATTGTTTTAACTAACTGTAAGTGTAACTCTTTTAAGTAACTGTAAGTTTAACTCTTTTAAGTGACTGTAAGTTTAACTCATTTATGTGACTGTAAGTTTAATTATTTTAAGTGTCTGTAAGTTTAACCCTTTTAAGTAGCTGTAAGTTTAACTCTTTTAAGTGACTGTATGTTTAATTCCGTTAAGTGACTAAGTTTAGCTATTTTAAGTGACTTTATGTGTATCTATCTCAGTGACTGTACATTTAACTCCTTTCAGTGACTGTAAGGTTAACTCTTTTAAGTCTGATGCATTGGCAGTCAGGTCGTCTACCCCCGAAAAATGGATGTGCTGTCATCGACGTGAGGTTGGCCTTTCCACGCCACTCGGTGCCAAAATATCCTCTCTGCTGGTACTGTGTTACACAGCCGTCCTTCCCCTCTGCAGGTTAAGATAGCGTTGGGGCGAGCAAGATTGTCATGAGGACTTCGGAGAGACATAGTCAGCTGTCACCAGGTCGTCATTCAGCATTCCATCCATCATGTGCCATGCTGGAAAGTGTGGGCGGTCATGATTTGCCATTTCACTCGATCACGAGAGTCGTGCATCAGTTCAGTGTTCTTGTCTCAACCATTCCACGTGGTAAAGACATCCAGGTATTTATTTCTCTGGCTTCCCCTTGTTCTCTTCCCCCCGATCATGCCATTTGTCACCAAGTTTTCTAATTTATTCTTCTCATAGCCTGTCTAAAACATGTTGACTGTCTACGTCTAATTTCTCTAATCTGTTTACGATTTTCATCTGTTTCTTGTAGGACATGGTCGTTGCTTGTTCTGTCTGTCCATGATATTCTTTACATTCTACTCAGGAACCACATTTCCACAGCCATCAGATGTTTTTCAGCTTGACTGCTCATTGTCCACGCTTCACATCCATATAAAAGTACAGTTTCTATGTAGCACTTCAACACTCTTTTTCTCGTAGCAATTCATCTTGTTGTTCATCTTGCAAAAGGCTACCTTCGCAATGACAATTCTTGTTCTAATCTCTTCAAGGCATCTCCCATCAGATGTTATGACTGTTCCGAGATAATCGTACCGATTCACTTATTTAAGAACATTCCCATTTACCCCCACAGGTGATAGGTATTTTCTCCACAGGTTGAAGGTATTTCTTCCACAGGTTGTGGGTATTTCTTCCAAAGTTTTTAGCTATTTCGCCCACAGGTTATTGGTATGCCCCCCAGGGATGAAAGGTGTTTTCCCAATTTGTTGTAGGTATTTCCTCTACAGGTTGTATGTCTTTCATCCACAGGTTGTAGATATTTCACCCACAGGTTGTATGTATTTATTTCACAGGTTGTAGGTATTTCCCCCACAGGTGGTAAGTATCCCCCACCCACAGGTTGTAGGTATTCCCCCACATGTGGTATGTATTTCCCCCTCAGGTTGTAGGTATTTTTCCCCCACTGGCTGTAAGTATTTTCTCCACAGGTTGTCGGTATTTCCCCCACAGGTTGTAGGTACTTCCCCCACAGGTTTAGGTATTTCCCCTCAGGTTGTAGGTATTTTCCCCCCACTGGCTGTAAGTATTTTCTCCACAGGTTGTTGGTATTTTTCTCCACAGGTTGTTGGAATTTTTCTCCACAGGTTGTTGGTATTTTTCTCCACAGGTTGTTGGTATTTTTCTCCACAGGTTGGAGATACTTCCCCCAAGTGTTTCAGGACACTCTGTTGTACTTCATCATCACTATCAACATCCAGTACCGTCTCCAGTCTAGGTTAGCGGTAATGGATCCCCAGCAACTTCTGGCCTCACGGCCAAAGTGGGACTGCCAGGTGCCCTCGTTCATCCGGACATGACCTCATTTCTTCTTTCACACTGCTGTAAAATTTCCAAATTGACCCGAATTTTGGCTCTTAAAGTTTGACAATCTCCGGAATATTTCTCCAGAAAGATGTTGATGTCCGTTCATTTGCCTTAGAGTTGGGAGGATTTTCGAGTCTAGGAGGAGGAGAGGCAGCGATACCGACAGACGTGGAGTTTTCACAAGAAATACCCAGAATGCGTGTACCATATGTATAGAATACTTAGACTTGCGACTGAAACCACTTAGAGATTGTTCTTGATTCGGGTGGATGCCTTTAGGAGATTCAGTTGAGTGGGGCAGTGTGGGTTCCACGGTCGGGTACCTTCACGACAGTAGAGCCGGTGTGGACGATGTTACCAGTTTTTTTTGTTTTTTTTTTGTTGTTTTTTGGCCAGTTTTGTGACTTTAAACCAACTTGTAGCATAGATGTGGGATGTTGCTGAATCTATACCTCGTAATGTAACATGGACGGATTACTACTTTAGCCCATGTAAGCTCGTATCTGTTAGACAACTTGCTCAGTTATTCTTTTCCGTACCCTTCCTGGCATCTTGCCGTCTTGGCAGACAATAACTTGTTACATTGTACTTTAAAAATAACCCAAAGCTTGAGACACCGTGTATTGCCCAATAAAGCATGATCCCTCTCTAGGCCTGCCTAGTTTACTCTAGAGGAAAGATAGCACGAGCGCATGTGGAACAAGACAAGCTGCAGAAGCTGCCGGATCAGCAAAGCAACGCTGAAAGTTCCCGTGGCTTTCGATCCTAGACCTGTTGCCAACCAAGGCGTAGGGCCCCATCTGCCCTGCCATGATATGTGATCTTTAGGTTGCTTCTCCTTGCACCAAACTATTAGCTTGTACCCCCCCCCCCCCTTTTCAGTTGGACTCTTCCGATTGATTTTCCTTATCACCGCATAATTTACTTGTTGAGAGACATTTTTAATGACATATACGCTATGGTTTAAGAATATACATTCTCTTACTGTTGATTCAATGAAGATGTTAATGCTCGCACAGTTCAACTGCCATCGGCATGCTGTGTACATATTTTCATTCATATAGATCCAAAACTCCAGATTTAATTAGAAAAATTGCTTCAGTTCGAAATTACAGTAGAAAAGAATAGCGATAAATGCAAGTAAAGTACACATGACAAAAATAGGAAGTATTATTTACTCATCCCTAAGTAAATCTTCGCCTGTATCATGATATTTACATGTTTAACACGGGAAGCAATCCATATTGTTTAACACGGGGAAGCAATCCAGATAAGAACGGCTGGAGTAAATTCTGTTAATTGAAGACACCCGAGATACCCAGTTAAAATATTTACCCAGATATCTGTTTGCCAGCGACAGTGTTTTTATCGCGATAGATTGTTACCAAAGAGGAAGGTCATTTCTAGACAAGCATCTACTTCAATACAGTCCTTGCAGTGTAGCGTTGGTAATCATGTCTGTCCACAGCCTTCTGTCTCGTGTGCTGCCAGAAATTTATGATACTGCTGTAACTTCATGTCATGATGTCAATTGTCCAGCATGTTTACTCTTGATCTCCCCTGCTTCTAATCCCCCCAGCTTTCCTGTTGTAACGACTCAGTTTTTGCCCTTCTCATGATAATTCCATAGAATGGAGATTGTCTTCTAACGCAAGTAGCCAGTTCTCTTTATGAGTTAACTTCTTTCGGGAGACTCAGGCTCCGAAGGTTGTTGTTGGTTCGATTCCGGACCGCGTCCTTCGGTTCATGAGTGCATTTCTTCGGAGACTCCTGAGGGTCGTCACTGAAGCTACGGGGTTTGTGCTTTGTGCGACGCTTTCAGCAGTTCGCTGCGGAAAGAGACTGAGCCATACGAGATAAAACCCGGTACAATGTAGTCGACCTTGTCGACTTTTAAGCGACTTTATTTTTCTTTCGAGATATCCCCGTTGCAATTTCATCCGTCCACAGAAATCTCATCATTCTTCTGTAAAACCACATCTGCTCCGTGATCATAAGATAACACGTGGTGTTTGTAAAGTCTCACTACACTTTGTATGTAGAATAATTTTGAAAATTAAGTACGTGACGTCATTAAGAATGTGCTCCACGGTCCATTGTGAAGCAATATGCAGCGAATGGCTGTCGTCATACTGACTGATAAAAATATATCAATTGAAACGGAAAAAAAAGAGTGTTGAAGTGCTACATAGAACTTGTACTTTTGTATGGATGTTAAGCGTGGAAAATGAGCAGACAAGCTGAAAAACAGCTGATGGCTGTGGAAATGTGGTTTCTGAGGAAACTGCAAAGAATACCGTGGACAGACAGAAAAACCAATGAACAAGTCCTTCAAAAAACAAATAAAGATCGTAAACTGACTAGAGTCATTAGACGTAGATAGTCAACATTTTTTGGGCATGTTATGAGAAGAAACGACTTGGAGAACTTGGTGACAACTGGCAAGATCGAAGGGGAAGAGACCAAGGGGAAGACCAAGAAGTAAATACCTGGATGGCTTGGCTACGTGGCATGGTTGAGACAGGAACACAGAGCTGATCCACGACTCTGGTGATCGAATGAGATGGCAAAACATGACCGTCCACGCTTATCGGCATGGCATATGATGGATGGATGACTGTCGTCTGATGGCGTAATTCTTTGCACTCCAAACAAAATGGTGTTATCAACGGAAGAAAGAATATGTTTGCTTGAACAAGTGTTTCAAAATGGTGGTCGATACACACGGGTGGTTGTTCAGCGATGTATAGCAAGATTTCCCAATAAACAACCTCTTCATCTAATTACGGTTAGAAATTTGTTGAATAAGTTATAATTAATACTGCATTGGTACTATCCAGCTTCCCCAAAACAGCGTAAGACCGTAGCAGTAACTATTGTAACTAATTTAATGAATTTATTAGCACATTTTTTAACGACGTCGTGTACTTAATTTTTCAAAATTGTTCTACATACAAAGTGTAGTGAGACTTTACAAACACCGGTTATAAATGTGTGCTGTGGTATCCGACAAGAAATAAAGTACAAGTAAAGGATTCTTGTACACACTGTAAGGAGCTTTGGGCACATGGCGCTGAGTCCATATTTATATACAAAAGATGAATTGGGTAACCCTTCGAGGCCACTGAGACAGTACATAAATAAACACACATAGAATTGTTTGACACTCATAGAAGGAGCAGAAGGAAGTAGAGATTAGAGGACGCACTAGACAATATAAAATTTGAAAGCTACAGTTACCGACCGGGGTTCGAACCTGTCACCTCCAAATGATGAACTTCGAGGCATGACCAACTAGACACTCCCCCAAAAAATAGTCTTCATTAGAAGTGACAGGGAACCTTTTTTGGCGTATCTAGTTGGTCATGCGTCGAAGTACACTTGTTCCTGCAGCGAGGCGCTGTCATTTAGAAGTCACAGGTTTGAATCCGGTCGGTAACTATAGCTTTCAAATTGTATGTTGTCTAGTGCTCCTCTAATCTCTGCTTCCTTCTTCTTCTTCTATGAGTGCCAAACAATACTATGTGTGTGATGTGATAAGTATCACGACTGCCGCCTGTACTTCCAAAGTTATTTCCTGGTTCCCTTTTTAGGCTAGGTCAACCTTGGAATCATAGAGAAAGTTTGTTGCATATCCTTTACAGGACGTAGCTGTCAACTCCAGCATTGTTTGGCTGTTGGTGATTCCTGGGCAAGTTTATAGTCAGTATTTTGCCAATGCTTTCTGAACATAGAGAACGACTATCTCAATAGTCATAATTTTTCTACCCAAATGTCCTCACTTTTTATTCCAAGTGTACTCGTTTTTCAACTCTAATGTCCTCGTATTTCAACACAAATGTCCTTGTGTTTCAACTGAAATGTCCTCGTTTTTCAAACCTAACGTCTTCATTCATTCATTCTTTCTTTCTTTCTTTCTTTCTTTCTTTCTTTCTTTCTTTCTTTCTTTCTTTCTTTGTTCCTTCTTCGTCTTCTTCTTCTTCTACTACTACTACTACTACTACTACTACTACTACTACTACTACTACTACTACTACTACTACTACTACTACTACTACTACTACTACTACTGCTGCTGCTGATATCGTGACTTTTACTGCCACTTCAAACATTACCACTACTGTTACAAACACCTCCACTCGTAGTGCTGCCATCGCCACTACTACTACTACCACCACCACCACCACCACCACCACCACCACCAATCAGTTTGCTGTTGCATCTACTACTACTTCATCCTCTTCTACTACCATGTCTTTATTCTTCCATCTCCTCGTCCCGTTTTGTTTCTCGTAGTCCCATTTCCCAGGTTCACCAGTGACAGTGTTTGACAACATGAAGGGCATCGAGACCTCACACACCAAGGATTTGTGGTGGTGGGGGGGGGCGTGGGGGGAGAGAGAAATTGAAGAAAACTGGTTAGAGTGCGTTGCACCAACTTGCACCCCTGAAAAATACAATCAAACCTCATTTCGCACTGATTATACTGGTTGAGTGGACTGTACATTTTCTCGCGGATTATAACACAAATGGATGTTAAGTGGACAGCATAAATGCTCCAGGGATGTAGACGAGTTGCGTAATATTTCTTGAGGAGATGAAGGCCCCAAAAAAAAAAAACAAATAACATTGATGGGTGTTCTTAGGAGCCACATAGACTAGACCGGAGTTTTTCAAATATTCCAAGCTTAAAGAGTCATGTAGGCTAGACCAGATTTTTCAAACATTTAACAGTTAAGGAGCCTCATAGAATAAAGCATAGTTTCTCAAACATTTCAAGCTCAAGGTGCCTGATACCACACTCAATCATTATACAAAGAGCAAGTCAACTTACATAAAGTTTATTCTACCCTTGAGAATATAGAACTGAAATGAACATCCTGATAGAAGAATCTATTTACACAAATAGAAGATAGAATAGAGATAGACTCAGAGATGTAGGTATCTTCATCGAGTTGAGAAGTAGATTGGATGCAGATGTCCCGTCCAGTCGGTCCGCCACTCACCCGGCTTCCTTCCAGTGAGATGACTAGAACCTTGGAGACCACTCTGTCTCCAGAGCGTGGATCCACAACACTAGAGTCACTGCTGGACCCCACTTCACTGGACCAACTGCATCTCTATCACTCCCACGGAGTCACTGTTAATACACTTCTCGAACAATACCAGTTGGGAGACAATCCTCCTGGACTTGACTCCAAGTAGTCGTTACTTCGAAGAACTTAACGAATCACTGACCAAGCTAATGGTCTGTCACTCATCACACAGTCTTACTGCAGAACCGCTATGGTATTGACCAATTTAATGGTCCCTTTATCACAGCACCGGAACATGAATGGAAAAGTGTCACGGACCAATTCAATGGTCTCCTACAGTCACACTGTTTGTAGAATCAGATATGGCTACTAAAATGTTACTGAGTTCTTGGATAACACAGTTGATAATCTTGATACTGCAACAGTACATTAATAGAATCAGACATCTATTTCACAGCAACAATTCAGGTTGGACTGTAATCCCATAGTCCCTTCCACCGGGTTACCTTGATATAAGTCACTACTTGGTGAAGTTCTTCTCAAGACCTGCCCTAGGCGTCCC
>JACEFZ010001060.1:0-15658 GCA_014155875.1 Cepaea nemoralis | reverse complement strand
TGGTTTGACCACTTCGCCACGGAGACTCCCATGTATGTAAGTATGAGTGCACGTATATTTCATACAATGTTTAGCCCATGTTGAGTGTTCTTGTATTTTGTACCTGTTAGTTGTTATTCGTATATTACGGGGGCTGAGTGGTCTCGAAGTATGTATGGTGTCCGCCTCGAGTGCTTGAGGTCCCGGGTTCAAGCACCGGTGAAGACCAGGATTTTTTTCACGTGGACTTATAGTAACAAACTTTCCCCTGGTCTCTGGGTAGTGAGATCGGACGCCCGTGTGTACTGTTGTGCATGTAACAAATCCTTTGGCAGTTGGAAATCGAATAAAGAGTAGCCTAACGGCGCTGCCTGGGCAAAAGTTCGAGTTAAAAACCTACTCAAAGTATTTCAGGATCCTCGCTGGTGCTACGGAGTTCGTGCATGGGCTGAAATTCTCCGGACTCAGGATTGAGTTAAGAGTAGAACGGAGCACTTATGGGTTACACCCGTATGCCATGATGTTGATCCGTCGACTAAACTAAACTAAACATTCGTATATGCACGAGGGGCTTCAATGAAAACATTACAAATGTGATAGAAATTACAATAGCCATGTCAGTGTCCTATAACCTGTCAATATTGCTGTCAAGGATGTCGAGATTATCAAGCATGTGACATCACGATGCAGAAGAACACGATGACGTCATAATGACAGTTTAAAGATGGCCGCCCCCTTTTGATATGCTTCATAGTGGAGCAGCGTTCTGTTATCCGTTTTTGTTGTTGTTGTTGATCAATGAATGGGTGAAACCTAGAGACATTTATCGGCGAATTAAAGTCCAGTATGGTAATGCATGCCTGTCAGTCCAGCAAGTGTGTGACTGGAGTGAGAATGTTTAAAAACGGCGTGACTTCTGTGACAGATTGTTCACGACCGGGTCGGGCACACCGAGTAGTGACCCCGGAGAATTCGTTTCTTCAGGAATCCAAGGACTTTATTGGTGCCGAAGGAGTTGCATTGAACGCCGTGGTGACTACATCGAAAAATAATATATTTGTTCTTCACTCTCTCTCTCTCTCTCTCTCTCTCTCTCTCTCTCTCTCTCTCTCTCTCTCTCTCTCTCTCTCTCTCTCTCTCTCTCTCTCTCTCTCCCCCCCCCCCCAAGAATATAATCACACAAAACAAACAATATTTAAGATTTTCATTTGAAGCCACCTCCTATATGAGTAGTATGTATTTGTTTTGTTTCTTGTTCGCATATCCTTTACAGTAAATCGCTGTCAACATCAGCATCTTTCAGCTGATTGTTGATTTCTTGGCATGATTATGCTTAGTAGTTTGCCATTGCTTTCTGAGCGAACGGCTCAAATACTGCGTAAGTTACCGACGCTGAGAGAACCGCTACACACGCATATTTCATACCATATTTAGACCATAATGAGCGTTGTTGTATCTTGTACCTGTTGCTGACTGCTAATCTTGTGTGTGTGTGTGAGTGTGTGTGTATGTGTGTGTGTGTGTGTGTGTGTTTGAGTATATGTATATATCATACCGTATGTGGCTCACATTGTGTACATATGTATATATGTCTCATACCATGTTTAGTCCAGAATGAGTGTTATTGTATGTTGTACCGGTTGGACCAGGTAGGACAGGTATGTCCCTGGGCAGGTGGAAATCGAAATGTGCAGGTCGACTTGGCCGCTACTTGGGATGAATTTTAAAATTAGGGAACATCAGCCTGACAGAATGTACAGTCAGGGCGAGAGACAGACAGTATTGGAGATCCATTGCAGTCAACCTTCATTGTGGAGACGGCACCTGATTGATTGCCCACTATACTAGTACTAAACCTGGGAATAGTTAACTAGAAAGTTCTTACACTGGAACCCAAGGAAGAAACGAAAGGGAGGGAGACACAAAACTTAGGAGAAGAGAACTGGAAGCAGAGGTAAATAATATTGAGAGGGCTAAGGGTCAACTTGCAGAAGATAGCAACAGTTTGTAGTGAGTTGTTTGCGGACTTGACTCCAATATGAAATAAAGGGTAAAAGAGAAACGAGATATAAATCTGATCCTACAATATGTATATTTTGATCCACGCCGTTGCTAGGGTGTTTGTGTATCTTCCCGAGAGACTCGTTGTATGATCTAACGACATGACCAAGTTGCAGTGGGATATACTATTATTTTCGTATGATAATACATTAAAAAGGATTGCCTTTCATGCTGTGATATCACTTCTCGAGGTTTGAGGCGGGCCTCCTAACTCTTAACTGACTCCGCCCTCTAATTGGTTATTGGTTATCAGAATTCACAACACGCCTCTTGATACACGCCCATAAGCGCTTTAATTACTGTAATGTGAAAGTGTGTGGATGATAGATGCTAACTACCTCCGTCGCATACTGGTTGAATACATATCTAACTCTGCCACGCAATCGGCAACTAACCTCACCCTCTCCAATTCATCATCATCACAATTTCTCCTCCCAATTGGCGTACGAGTTCATTTATCTTCACAGCTTTGGGTCCTAGCTGTCCTATATCGGTCCTTGTCCTGGGTCAATTGAATTGAAGATATATTGATACTATTCCTTCTTATCACCGCCTTAACTCACCCAGCATTATTTGTCTTGATTCGCCTCTGTCTCTTCTACCCCACTGCTACCAGTCTTAGGCTGGGAGGACCAACAAAAAAAAAATCCCCTATTCTTTAGTATCTGAACCCATGATAATTTAACTGGCAGCCCAGTGTTCTATCTACTGCACTACCGTATCTCCTAGCGTCGTATCAGGACTTTCTGAATCTGAAAGACTATGAGGAAAAGAACCCATCAACAAACAACCTGCATCGCCATGTGTTTTCATCCAGCTAAAGCCACGAGAAAACAAATGACAATTCTATGACAGCGGGATGGTCTTCATCTGTCAAATATGAGCAACGTATTCTCGCTAGTGGATCTTAAAGCCACCGATATAACTAACTGAAGATGTCCCAAGGCAGCCAAAGATGCCTGGAACCCTTTTGTATTGGCTACCCTTTGTTCAAGTCTCAGTTCTCCTGAGCGTTGTCTTTGTTCCTGCCCATAGAGTCCGGTTTCAACCTTTTACAGTGTCACAAAGACTCTTAGTTCAAATTTTGCCAGTACCCTTTCTTTCTTTCTTTCTTTCTTTCTTTCTTTCTTTCTTTCTTCTTTCTTTCTTTCTTTCTTTCTTTCTTTCTTTGTCCTTTCTTTTTTCTTTCTTTCTTTCTTTCTTTCTTTCTTTCTTTCTTTCTTTCTTTCTTTCTTTCTTTCTTTCTTTCTTTCTTCGTGCCTGCTTGCCTGCCTCTCTGCTTGTCTGTCTGTCTGCCTACCTGTTGCCTGCCTGTCTGTCCGTTTGTCTCTCTTTCTGTCTTTCTCCTGAGTTGTTAACATGCAAGCTTGCGTGTGTGCATTCAGTGGTCTCCGTGGCTGACTGGTAAAGCCGTCAGTCTCATGTTCCGAATGTCGTGGGTTCAGTTTATTTCCTGGACTCCGTCATTAGGCTGACGAGTGCAGTTTTCAAGGCTACTCCGACGAGAGGTCGTCGCTGGAGCTTTGGAGTTCGTGCTCTGTGCGAAGCTTCCGACAGGTCGCTCTGCGGAAAACAGACCGAGCCGTTGGGAGAAAACCCGGTGTAATGAAGCCGGCTATCATGACTTTTAACCCCCCCCCCCCCCCCCACACACACACACACACACATACACGCCAGAAAATCGGGACTTTTCATTAGAAATGTTTTAAAGACATTCATAAAATGGCGTGGGTCAAGAAGAAGAAGTACTAAAAAATAAAAATAAATTAAAAGGTAAGAGAATCTACTTAATCGCACCAGGTTTTAACCCATATGGCTCGGTCTCTTCCCGCATGGCGGACTGACAAGGGGCGTCGCGCAGAGCACGAACTCCACAACTACAACTACAGCGATAGTCCCCAGGAGTCTCTGAGAAACTTGCACCCGTAAACCGAAAGATGTAGCCCGTAATCTAACCCATAACTTTCGGAGAGCGAGATAGTCGGCACAACCACCTCGCTACGGAATATAACCCATAACTTTCGGAGAGCGAGATAGTCGGCACAACCACTTCGCCACGGAATAGAACCCACAACTTTCAGAGCGCGAGATAGTCGGCACAACCACTTCGCCACGGAGTGCTCCCAATAAGAAAAATGATGAGTCTACAAAATTTATTTGAATATTGAAGAAAACTGTTTCATAAACATCATGATGTTTCCGAAGCTGAAATACTGAACTCTACAGGCTGTTCCGTGGCGAAGGCGTTACGGACGCAGTTTCTAATCCCACATACCGCGTTCGAAACACAGCTGCGGGCGATACGGCAGCAGACGTTAGGTGTTTATAAAATAGTATATGTACACAACAGTCCGCCACGAACATTACAGTTCATCATCGACGAAAGCAGCAGTCACTAGAAAAGCGACTGGCCGCCGCCATTTTCTGAACACGCAGTTCACAATACAAAAAACCGCGGATAAATGTAAAAGCTCTCCACACGAAATCTACAGCTCACAGTGTCGCTCCAAGCACGTAATACACTAGCTGAGCGAGGGAACTATGTACTACCAGTCCAACATGAGGGAAATGCGTAAGCAAGCCCTAACCAGAAGCAAAAAACACTCCAGAGGCCTTGCCAGCTCAACCGCCTATCCACCATATTGGACCAGAAGTATTAATACTCCTTATACAGAGGCCTAAACCATTAATAACTGTAAAAAAATAATGAACTATAATAGTTTAAAATAAAGCAACAGCCACATATAGGAATTTGTGAGACGAGATGGAAAGGGACAGGGACTAAGACAGGGATGATTTTAAACGCCATCATGCGAATCCACTCCGACTTCCTAGGTACTTGTAATTTACGGTCCCAAGTCAAGGACAAGAAGTCAAAATTTAAGTCCAACTGACTGGTGAACCCGTATCCCGCCATCAACACACCGCAAGTTTGCAAGAGCGGGCTCTCTGATCCTTTCGGTCACGCAATTTCCAAGCAGGCGGTGATGGGCGTGACATTCTGCAAAATAGCCTGTAATATAATGATGGAGATCATCAAATAAAACTGACTAACTATGTTTGAGCTCATGTGCCACGATGAATAAACTAGATAAAGACAGGTCAAATAATATTGTCAAAAATTGTTGACTTTTAGAAGATTAGAATTTGAAACTGGAGAATCGGAAACATGAAACCTCGTTTCAGGTATCCAATCACTTCTGCAAAAAATTTCAGTCATCTGTCACATTGCGCATGTCACGGATGTGGAGAACGGGACAACATCCGGGTCACGTGTGACGGAGCAGAGCTAAGATGGTAGTTCACATCACAGCTAGCAGTACCAAGCCGTCGACACAAACAAGGTCTCACAGGAATTAGAGCTTCAAATCCCGTGTTTTGTTGTTAGAAGCAATATTTGTTGAGCGGAATCTGCTTGCTACCTGCGCCGGAGTTTGCGCTGGGCTCATGGTGGCTCAAGGTCTCAACCGGCGAAATCCCGACTCAGTAAAAACTCAACTATCCTCAAACATCCTGTTGTGAAGTTGTTGTAGAGGGCCCATCGGTTCGAGTTGTCCGCTCGTTTACGACTCGAAGAATTGGGGCCTAGCTGTGACGTGGTTTTCATCATAGTGATCAATCTTGCTCGTGAACTCTTTGTGAGTTTAGTGCACGACGGGGGTGGTGATTCTCTACTACCCGGGCGTAAATGAAGGATACAACACTGGACAGGGCTCATGTGCGTCTCTCTCTCTCTCTCTCTCCCCTCCCCCTCCCCCCACACACACGGAGACAGACACACACAGAGACCAACACACGGAGACCAACACACACACACACATCACACACACGGAGACAGACACACACAGAGACCAACACACACACACACATCACACACACGGAGACAGACACACATACACTCATACACACACGGAGACACACATACAACACACACACAACACACACTCATACACACACGGAGACAGACAGTCACACACACAAACACACACACAACACACACTCATACACACACGGACACATACACACACGGAGGCAGACACAGACACACACAACACACACTCATACACACACGGACACACACACACAACACACACACTCATGCACATACGGAGACAGACACGTACACAAAAATAAACACACACAGACGCCCACACAGACACATACAGGCACACTCACACACACATGCTCACACACACACACACACACACAGACGGGAACGCACGCAAGAAAACACACACACACAGATACACACACACACACACACACGCATGAACATACATCGTTATCATTCATCGACTTATCCTGTGCACACACAGTCAAACAATGCTGGGTTTGACTGCGAATTCCTATAAAGGATATGCAACTAACTTAATTTTTGTTTCAATTTTCAATTCATTAAACAAATCTTTGGCAGTCATTGCTCCTGGAAGAAAAGGCAGTGGGTGACCAGTACAACACTGGCTCATAACATTGGAGGCACCTCAGTCGTGAACATGCTACAGGCAGGGGAACTTGCAGGGGTCGAGCATCTTGTCAGGCCTGGTGGTCCAGTGCCACGTAGTAACTCCGCTGACCCTCCTCTAAGTACTCTATTTATTAGCACTACCCTTCTCACACAAGTATTGGGTCCTCTCTTCATTTGGCTCGGTTCTGAGTCGACTATCATGGCATCTTAAATAATACCAACAACACTTTGTTGAACAATAAGTACGTAGCTGTTCATTGACGCTGTGCACAATAGATAACATGAACTCATGTGTGTTCCAGTCAAACCTAATGTTTATTACTGAATCGCCCTACACATTAGCTCCACACTAGGCCGGCTATCTGCCGTATCCGCCTTCCCATGTACGTTGCTAATGTCTGGTATCGTTCAAACAGTACTCAGTTTTCCTACTGTCATCATACACAAGCATGTATCATTATAGGCAACAACTGTCAATAACTCTCGCACAAAATACTCACAGTATTTGGATAGTATAGCCACTAACTACTGGTCCCTGTCGAGATTTCTACTTCGGCCTAGGGTGAGATTTAACTATCGTTTTCCATTACACATCACCCTGATACCTGTTTTCCTATCTGTAGTTTACTGGGACACATCCCAACGGTTATCCTTCAATGTCTTTGTCGCGTAATGTTGACTATTTCGATAGACAAGGATCAGAAATAGCAACCAATAGACTTTCAGGATTCCGAAAGACTAATCACTGTTGAATAAGAGGCCGAAATGGCTCGAACTAGGAAGTACGATTCGGAACTGTCCCAGGAATGACCAGGTCTTCAGACAGTGTTCAGGCACAGATAGGTCAAGCGAACAACCATACTAGGAATAATTCTAGACAGTAGGCTTACTGAATCTGGCGACGAATGCCTGCAAAATTTAAAGAGCCCCCTTTAACTGATCCATTCTCACAACATGGAGGAAGAGTACAAATATAAAGTTACAACTTGCATTCCTTCTCTCTCTCTCAGTATCCTAATATTAAATTAAGAGTATATACATACTACAATGGAATGCAGAAGGAGTTTATAACAAGAAAGCCTCCCTAACACAGCGTCTTCATAAAGATGGAATAGATGTCGCATGCATTCAAGAGACACACCTCAACGCCAATCGCACATTTTCAGTCAAGGGATATCAGGCCACACGTTTCGACCGCGAAGGACACAAAGGAGGAGTTGTAATACTTACACGAAATACAATACCTTGCAGCGAAGTATCTGTGATCTCTGACAACCAAACGGAAATTATAGGTGTTAATATAATGATAAAGGACGTGAAAATAAGAATTTACAATCTGTATAGCCCGGCAGATAAGGATCTTACACTCTCAAACATGAAAATAACTGACACAAATTGCATTGTTGTCGGAGACTTTAATAGCCGTTCAGAAAGATGGGGATACCCAGATACTGACAAAAGAGGAGATGAAGTGGAGGACTGGGAAATAGACTCAAATCTCCATCTACTCAACAAAGCGGATGACACACCGAGCTTCTACTCCAGAAGATGGATTACCACTTCTACTCCAGACTTAGCTTTCTGCACAGGAGACATCCTCCACAAAATCGATCGCCATGTGCTTGACCAATTAGCAGGTAGTGACCACAGACCAATCAAGCTTGTAATAAATATGGAGTATGTTCCACAGGAGCAAAAGCCTTTGCCCCGCTGGAATTACAAACGAGCAGATTGGGACAGATTTGCCATACTAACAGACAAATATTGTGAAAACATAAATACACGATATGGCAACATGAAGCAAATGGTGGAAAGTCTAAACAGAGCAATAATACAGGCGGCCACTGAGTCTATTCCAAGAGGAGCGAGAAAAAATTACAAACCATACTGGACTGAGGAACTACAAATTTTGGAGGACAAAGTTGAAGATGCTAGGAAGACCGCAGAGAGAGAACAAACAACTGAAGCGAACATCTCTCTCAAAGCCATCTCAGCAAATATAAAAGAACAGTAAATCAAACAACAAGAGATTGTTGGAGAAAAAAACAGAAAACCTGAATTTTGACAGGGATGGAAACAAACTATGGAAACTAGTGAAAGCCATGAACAATGAAGGACCTAGAAACAAACAAATAACAATTAAACAAGGAAATGCCTTGCTTACAGGAAAAAGGCTGCAAATGCACTAATGGAACACTATGCAGTGCAAACCACATTGATATTACAGCCGAACAGAAGAAAGCAATCAAAGATAAACAGATACATCATAGATATACAGAGACAGCAGCAGAATATATGATGGCAAATCTAACAATGGAAGAAATGGAACAGGCAATGAATACCCTAAAAAAGAAGACATCACCAGGAAAGGATGGAATCACAAATGAAATGCTAATAGGACTAGGCACTAAGGCAAAAATGAAACTACTAGCAGTCCTAAATTACAGCTGGAAGAGGGGAATAGTCCCACAGGCATGGAAGGAAGCTATACTAATACCAGTCCCAAAGAAAGGAAAAGACCTGGAAGAACCAAATGGCTATCGACCTATCAGTCTTCTAAGCTGTGTAGGAAAATTAATGGAACGCATTATCAATGGCAGGCTAACATGGCATCTGGAAGAAAACCAACTCTTAACACCTCACCAAGCAGGATTCAGAAAGTACAGATCCACTGAAGATCAAATAACCTATATAGCTCAGGAAATAGAGGATGCCTTCCAAGAGAAAAAGCACACACTAGCGGTCTGGATAGATTTAGAAAAAGCATTTGATAAAGTATGGAAGGAAGGACTGAAAGTAAAACTGCAAAAAATGCATGTTTGTGGGAAAATGTACAAATGGATCAGCCACTACCTTGAGAACAGAACTGCCAGGACAAAAGTACAAGGACAAACCAGCAAAATGATGCTGTTGGAGCAAGGTGTCCCCCAAGGAGGAGTTCTTTCACCAACATTATTCCTAGCATATATAAACGACATCACGGAAAATTTTCCAGCCAGAGTACACACATCATCCTTTGCAGATGACCTAGCATATGGACATCTGAAGAATATATTAGTACAGCTAACAGCAGAATACAGCAAGCCCTATTAACGCTAGAGGACTGGTCAAATCATGGCTAGTGAAGATAAGTGAGGAGAAAACAACATGCACAGTGTTCTCCCTCTCAACTAAAACTCAGCAACCTAAGCTGGTATTGAATGGAAAAATGTTGCGCCATGAAGAAAATCCAAACTATCTAGGAGTCACCTTTGATCGTCGCCTGACATGGAAGACACAGGTTGAGAAAAATCGAACAAGAGCAAGGCAAAGAATGGCAATCATGAAAAAGCTTTGCTGGTACAACGTGGGGAGCAGATGAGAAAGTTCTCAAGAAGTTATATACTGGACGGGTGAGGCCAGTACTGGAATATGGCATTGCAGCTTGGGCAACAGCAGCTAAGTCAAACTTTAACAAAATAAGTAGAGTCCAAACCAAGGAATGCGAATCATAACTGGAAGCCTGAAGACAACGCTTATTAATGAACTAGAAAAGATCACTTGTTTACAACCAATGCAGGATAGAAGAGATAGCAGAGCCCAGCAACAAGCAGAAAAATTTAGAAGATTGACAGACCACCCTATGTATAAAAGGTTTAGTGGTTTTGGAAAGGGAAGACTGAAGCGTAGCAACTTTGTAGAAACTGCAAAACGAAAGATTAGGGCAGATCCCATACTTAACATATAAACAGTCAAACCCATTTACAATGCAGACAAGTTCCCAGCTTGGAGACAGCAGCAACTGCCTGAGATGATAGAAAACATTCCTGGTATTGAGAAAAAGAACACTCAGCATGAACCGAAAGAAGAGAAATAACCCTAAACTACATAAAAGAACATTACCCAAGCAGCAATTGGACCCATGCATATACAGATGGATCAGCCAAAAATTCAGTAGAGAATGGAGGAGGAGGAATTCTCCTAAATTTAAAAAATGGAGTGAAAAAAACACATTCAGTGGCAACTGGAAAGTTTTCAAGTAACTTCAAAGCGGAGGTAGAGGCTCTGAAAACTGCAGCAGAAATGCTCTTGATGGAGGAAAATAAAGAGACGCAAATAGCTATCTTTACAGATGCAAAGTCAGCTGTCTCAATACTGAAGAGCAATAACAGCACAGAAATAGCTGACCTAAGAGCAGCACTCCATGGTCTATGCCAGAAATCACAAAAAGTTGTAATACAGTGGATCCCATCACATTGCAGTATACCTGGAAATGAAGAGGCTGACAGACTGGCAAAAGAGGGCGGACGACTACCACAGCCTGACATAGACATAACCTATAATGAGGCAAAGAGGTTGATAAAAAGCACTTATAGAACCAAATGGGAATCAGAGCATCCAGGCCACCAGAAGGATGATGCATATTACAACTCAACCGAAGAGAACAAGTAGCAATCTTCAGACTCCGCACAGGACACAACAGGTTGAAATACCACTTGTTCAACAAACTAAAGATAGGAGATACAGATGAATGTAATTGTGGAACTGGTAAAATGACAGCTAAACATTTGCTGCAAGAGTGCCCAATATATGCAGAACAGAGAAAGATATTTTGGCCCACACCTGCTTCATTCGAGGACAAGCTCTATGGAAATATCAACAAGCTCAAGTCGACTGCAGCTTACTTTAACTGTATTCAGGTTGACATTTAAATGTACATGAAGAAGTATTTAGACTGCCACACTTCATACCACAGGCATGTCGGTTACACAAGCCTCCCAGAGGCATGAAATGGAATATTGCTTGGATAGCAAATCCATTACGTGGAAAGTCCGAATCCAAAGCTCACTGTGTGGGCTTCAAAAAGGTGGAAAAAGTGTCCCTAGTGGCACAAAATGGAATATTGCTTGGATAGCAAATCCATTACGTGGAAAGTCCGAATCGAAAGCTCACTGTGTGGATGTCATCTGCAAACTGCATTCTTCTGGCTTCTGGAAGAACAGCCTATGGTGAACGGAAGGCCCAATATACGGAAGTGAGGCTAAGCAGCCATGTGCAGGACGTGACGATTCCTTGGGTGAGCCCAGTACCAGAGCGGTGTGTGTTGGCTCTGCAATTATGGAAGCCTCCTTGGATGGCGGGGAATGCCCATGGTCTGCCCCTGCCTTCCCTTGAGGGCCGACCAGGATGCCTTTGGCTGTTCTATATGGGCCAGCTGGGATGGGAGATACACCACAACAGTGAGAGTCTAACGTCCTAAGAAACCCCCGGGAAGGTTTAACCCGGTCAACAAATGCCCGCAGAAGTCGGATGTGTCGGCCTAACGGCGGAAGAACGCAGCTCTGCTGTAAACAGGCACAACGCAATCACGTCCGAAAAAAAAAACTCCGGATGAACGAAGAAGAAGAAATTAAGAGTATATCAGCAACAGACTAAGTATGTTTCTGGTATCACATATAACTATTAATTTAATGAAAACTGTGGCATGTAAAAGTCTGTTGCCCTAGTGTGTAGGCAATCAAATCCTAGAGACTAAGTTGGCAGGCTAAAGGTGTCAGCCGAGGAGGTTGGCCACTCAGCTCAAGACTTGGGTCCGGCTTGTCAACTCGGGTGACGTTCCAGTTCAGGTTGCGGATTCACTCTCCGGCAATAGACATGGTGCTCACGACCGGTAAGTATGCGTTGCTGCAAGTTGCTGGCTCATGGTACCACCCAAGAAGGTGCAGAACTGGAAGTTAATCAGAAAAACAGAACCGGTGAATGCTTGTCTACGTCCAGGATACTCTCATTGCACACCTCGCTCTCAGTCTCATATTCAGACACGACTAGCATCACAAGACTATCACCTCTGTCACAGACATATCACTAGCGCTATGACAATACAATGACAATGGC
The DNA here is from genome assembly GCA_014155875.1 of Cepaea nemoralis. NCBI lineage: Eukaryota > Metazoa > Mollusca > Gastropoda > Stylommatophora > Helicidae > Cepaea > Cepaea nemoralis. Next base: position 3,279 of record JACEFZ010001060.1, on the reverse strand, counting down.
TAACGTGGACAACTACTATTTTCCTTAGCCACATATTATCAATCTCATCAGACTCAGATGTCCATGTATTCCAGTCTACAGACACGGACACATCAATGTATATTTCTGAGTCTGATCACTCTACAACATTCTTACTATGATGCATTCATATATATTATAAATCACACCATTACATTTAACACAATGAAGTGTACACAATGAGAGTGAATCCCACAGATTACATTTAACTATGAAGCCACGAACATTGATTATAAATCACACAGATTATATTTACTCGACAATGTATCACCATAGATTATGAATCACAGATTACATTCACATGACGAGGTATGAACATAGATTATGAATGACAGATTCCCCTTCATTCGAAGTACACCACAGATTATGAATCATACAGAGTACATTCAATCGACGAAGGAACACCATAGATTATGAAGCAAAACCAAATTACATTCACTTAACGAATTATAAAACATATATTATGAATCAATCAGATTCTATCTCAGCACATGAAGCAGTATTGAAAATTTAGGAGGATATCCTGTAAAAATTTTTCTACAGGAGGTTGAAGTATTAACATAGGGTGAGAGGGTAGGCAGTGAAGGACTGCGTTGAAGCAAGGATACTGATGTGAATGAAAGGCCTGTCCCACGATGTCATGAGATGACCTCTGACAAGCGTGGTCTCCAGTAGACTATGTGAAAAAATTATTATTTCACAATTAACTATCAGTATTTTCCCGTCACCGTTTATTCATCCGAATTACCCCTCTCATTCTATAATATAAATTTTTAAATGGCGATATATTTTTCTTTAAAATATATATATATTATGTTAATTCCTAGTTAAACATCAAGCTTCATTGTCTGACCATTCTTCGATAGTCCAGTTCCCGCCTGTTAGATTTCGCCATTCTGTGTCGCCGTTCTTTAAATTTTTCATTTCCCCTATTTTTTGGGCTTAGTATAATCAGGTCTCCTTAAATTTTATATTTATTCCCGGGGTAGTTTTACGATCCCTGTTCTCTAACATTAGTTATCGCGTAGTTCACCTGAATCTAAATACAAATTTCCCGGGAAAATATAAATGTAAATTCGTACTAAATTTAAATTTAAAACAAAGTACCTTCCAAAATGTGGTGATTAAACCTCTCCACGGGGGAACAGTGCCACTAGCAGTGTAAATATTACTTTTTGGTATCAATTGGCTCGCCATTGGCTATTCCCAAATATCGGCTAACTAGAGCCTGGATTATTTTGTTGCAATATGTCTTTTTACAGCTAGTATCGGCGCCTGTGTCCACACCGCTTCGGGTCAGTCGACAAAATGGACGATCTGCCGGCTGACGACAACTGGCCAGGCAGATTCTCGTGTTGCCACCCGGGTCGCAGGCTAAAACTGAATATGTATTTCAGCCAAACTTGTGCTGGGGCAGAAGGCATGCATAACTAATAGTTCTATAATATACTGTATAATATATATTTTAAAAACACTAGAATATTCACTAGGTTTACAGGAGATTAAATAGATTAAATTCTCGCCAATAATACAGGCATACTATAGATATCTACAAAAATGGGAAATTAGGGAAAATATCGTTTTTCCCAGATATATTTATAATGAAAAATATGATCTGCACTGTAATTTAAGCAAAAATAAAGTGGGAGACTGTCTATTACGTCACAGTCTTCTACATGGATGGTCTAACTTCTTGTCCTTTGTTGATCTCATCCCGTCTCCCTCCCTTCGTGTTGTCACGCTTTCCATCACCAAGTCAGTTATAGTGCGTTCATGTGTGCTGTCTTATTATTTCCCGATTATTGCATTCTGCGACCAATGGCACATATGCCCCCTCGTCAAATTAAAATGTGTAGACATTTTACCTATAAACTCAGTTTCCAGTCTATGACATGAGTCGCAGGAGTCGAACATAACTGTCATATTGGTCCATGGTCGCACATCCCCGTCTACATTGTCTACTAAAGGTCGCACATCTCCGTCTACATTGTCTACTAAAGGTCGCACATTCCCCGTCTACATTGTCTACTAAAGGTCGCACATAACTGTCTGTGTCTCTGCAATAAAGCGTATCCCTTATCCTTATAACCTCTTCTATTGTGAATAGTTAAATTTGTTCTAAAACATCACCCCAAAAAAAAAAAAAAAAATTTCTTTTTTTTATAAATCGGACACATCTTACATCTATCCCCGTAGACAATGTGTGGCTCCAAACTCCTTTTTATCTCAGAGAATTGAAGTCCAGCATCACTAAGTCCCAATGTCTCCCCGGACATCCCTAGTGGCTCCTTAAAGTGTGTGTTCATTATATCCAGCCTCCATGACATCATTTTTTAAGTGAATCGCCTTTTTGCCCCTTTCCCCGTGCATAATCATAGTCGACCTTTTATACTCCACTGTGTGTATGACCTGACTACAGTTGACGAAAAATTCTGTGCTTCGACTTCGACTGTTCTGTAACGCTTCATGTGGGGTTTGGTTTTTATATGTGCATATTTTTGCCGGTACTTTCTAATGTTGTTACTGTATATTCTTCGTTGACCTTTGTGCTCATGAGTATGGCTGTCTAATATTTTCCTGCAATATTTAATCCTACTCTATCACATAATAATAGCAAATTAAAATTTAAACACCTAGATAGCTAATATTCCTTTTATTCCCATTCATTCTATTCATGAAAATAAATGCATCTTACAGTTTTGCATAATAACCCATGCAATAAACCCAAATTTAAAAAAAAATCACCGAATAATCAAACTAATCTAATTTCCTCTGAAAATTAAATCATCATGTGCCCTAAACCCATTTTGTTACTACACCATGGAATTTGTGGAAAGTGTGCCCTAATATATGTGTATTGTTTATGACAAAATAATAATAATAATACATCATGTAATATGACAAATGCATTAAAAGAAATAATGACAAATCTTGTTCTTTTCTATTGTTTGTCTTTTCAATTGTTTTTTCATGTCTTTTTTTTTTTTTTTTTTCTTTCCCATTTTTTTTTTTTTTTCATTCATGACTTTATTTTTTTTTTCATGTCCTGAATTTATTTTTTTTTTTCAGGAATTCATATTTTTTTTTTTTCTGAATTCATTTTTTTTTTAAAAAAAGAATTTATTTTTTTCAACAGTAAAAAATATCATTAATATATCTTAATAATTAATCTAACTTATCTGGGAAAACGACGATTTCGCTCGTAGTTAACCTGCCCAAAGTTGGATTACATTTGTCTAGTCCAGAATTTCCCTCAATTTG